>NMRB01000108.1:57820-70038 GCA_002633025.1 Notospermus geniculatus
GGGGGGGGGGGGTATTCGTTGTTGTTACACAGGTGTAATGTTTTTCAGTGTGGCCATTTTTCTGTGTGATTCCCACTGTTTGGAAGACACTGGGAAGCAGACTCACGGTTTCTCTGTGTGTTGCTCATTGTCAAGTCGCACCTTATTCCACCAATTCGTAATATCACAGTGGCACACGGTACACACTGAAAAACGTTACACCGGCATTATTTAATAGAGGACTAATGGACGAGTTAAACGTAAACGAGCAAATGTCGGATGGAAAAAAATTAGCAAAACATGTGATGAGAAAGCCGATGCCATTTCCGCCATTTATTCGCTGTAGAAAAATTAAATAGTTGCATGGAATCGCTGCGCTGCGCACGCATGCGCAGAACGACCACGTTGAGGTTAAAATAAATCTGATGAAAATGATTTGCCTTATCCTATAGTCGATCAGGAACATTGTCCCACAGCTCTGCATGAATCGAACTTTTTCTTAATCAGTTATTCTCTTGGACTTGCAACCAAAATCAACCTCGACAATTGTAGCACACAATATATACATCTAGCATATCTAGGGGGAGAATCGGTAAGAAAATAAACGTTACCGACGGCATCAAGCATTAATGACGTTACTGGATGACTAACTTTTA
Source organism: Notospermus geniculatus (assembly GCA_002633025.1). Lineage (NCBI taxonomy): Eukaryota > Metazoa > Nemertea > Pilidiophora > Heteronemertea > Lineidae > Notospermus > Notospermus geniculatus. Next base: position 58,456 of record NMRB01000108.1, read on the forward strand.
ATTGTACATGTAGATGTTCACATCACTCGCATCACTAACATAACCTGACACATTTCGAATTTTTACGTTGCGCATTTTTACAGCCTACGCAAGCTGGGAACACTTGCGGAGATCATGGTACCTATCCTACCAAACGAAGATTTTCATATTCTAGCTATTCTAGCTAAATTTTTCTATTGCAGAAGACTGCTCCATTTTACAGCGTATACTGTTCACGAATGAAGGTCGCCTCTCCGGTCGATGGAACCTAATGTGATCACGTGTAAGGTCTCAAATCTGCAGTAGTACTTGTCATGATATAGTTTCATAAACATTGGCATAGGATGCCTTTAAGTTGATTTCAATGTCCTAGGCATATGCTGCCACCTTTTGTCAAATATTGTAATTACTCCAGCAATGGCGGAGACAATAAATGTTGTTAACTGTTTCATCTCAGTCTTTCCATCTTTATGATGAAAGATCCTAACCAGATCGTTACAGTACTCATGTCATGAGTACGCCAACTCAGAGAAGATTGCATGGAAATTAGGGAAGTAACAAAATGTTTCCCTTTTAAATAAAAAGTGCATCAAGAAATATTAGTCAGGGAAACCCAGTGCATGGTCGTGGCGACAAAAACATTTCCAGTTACTGCCAATGTTAACAAAAGGCAAGCGACTGCTTAAAAAGTCTGTCGCGCGAGTCCACTCTCCTAGTCCAATAAGGATGTAACACTTATTATTCATGGATTCTAGGAGTTTCTAACCACACAATAGTCTTTTTTTTTTACATACTCCATCATTGTCTCGCGATGTCCTTTAGGTGCTTCACGTTATGGGAATACTTGGTTGATGCATACCGCTCCTTTACGTCATTACTCTCGGCCTCAGAGTCCGAATGGTCCGTCCCTCACGGCGGAGCCTACAGAATTCGCACACAGCACAGCACAATGCACGTACATGATGTGCAACATAACGTGCTATGCACATGTAGCGTTCGTTCGTGGGCTATGCTTTAGGCTGAAGTCTGTCCGCCGCTCCTCGAGTAAATCTTGCGTGTAAACGCAAAGGATTTTACCTACAAGGCTGCTGATCATTCAATTAAGCACGACAATATCTTGCCAGCAATAAAAAGTCTACTTCCATCAAACACGTCCAGGTTAAACTGCCTGCGAAGCTAAAGATGACCTTGACTTGTGCTCTCCTGTAGTAGCAAGTAGCACTCTGCTATTGTATGGTAAGGCACCAGGTGACAAAAGCGATATGATCAAACGCAAGTAAGCTAATGATATTTTCAAACCTAAAATTCGTTCTGAATTCTTGTCAGAAACGAACTCGTATTTTTGATAATCCTTCGACGGTTCATTGCGTGTGGTACATGGCGTATTAAAGCTGACGTGTACGAACGAAAAGCACATGCACGTTCGTTCGTAGGCTATGCTTTAGGCTGAAGTCTCTCCGCCGCTCCTCGGGTAAATCTTGCGTGTAAACGCAAAAGATGTTACCTACAAGGCTGCTGATCCTGGCCTCGCGGGGACTATCATGTTCTGAGCCTTCGTTTGAGGTGTTTGCAGGGCGTTTGCAATTCTCTTGCTCGTCGCATGGGGGCTTTTCGTTCGTTCACGTCAGCTTTAATTTTCCCAATGTCTGAAGTTCGCAACCATGACCATTCTATATACGTGTAACTATCCAATTTCTTTCCTATCCGAAATATTGACTTCCCTGACTTTTGTTGTTAGCAATGTCATAAAGCCCACACGAAATGTTCTGTTTGAGACAGCATACGCTAAGAAATTAACTGATGAATCGACAACGACGAGTAACAACCCAGCCTTTCTGGCGTAATTAAAAAATAGATCGTCATCTGAGAATGTTACTCCCGCCAATTGGGCAATCATATCGAGAGATGCCGGCGTCTCGCAAACAGTAAACACAACAGCCAATGAAATGACCAAGACTGTCGCTTGAACCTGGTCGTTGTTGCCGTGATGATTTGGTTTGGTTTCGGCTCCAACGGATTCGGTCTTAAGGACAGCCCGTCTTCTCAGCGCTCGCCTTAAAGCAATGACTAAAGCAGTGTTCAGAATACAGATCAGAATAAGAGGGCCTACAGCAGTACCGATGGGATAGAGAAGGTTGGTGTATGTCCTGAACCAGTCTTTTAATCTGAGCATTCTTTCGAGATGGCCTGTGCAGCGATTTGTTCTTTGTTCAAGGCTCAATAACCAATATTGTGGCATGTAAGAAACGGCAGAAATGCCTATAATTAACATGACAACTCGCCCGAGGTTGTTTTTTGTTAAGTGAGCTCTGGCCCATAGGGGTAAACCAATGCTTAAGAATCTCTCGAATGTTGTGAGTACAACCAACCAATTTCTTATCTCGATTGTCATGAAATGAATCGGCAGTGTTGCGTAAAATATCTCCGGTCCTGTGTAATAGTCCTGCATCGCAAAGACAACCATCGGTCGAATAATATACCCCAGCAAATGTCTGATGGAGTAAAAGACAAGACATGTAATGAGAAAGAATAGGTCATTTTCGGCAATTGTTCGCAGTAGAAAAATAGCCGCGGAAGCCCTCCGCAGCGCACGCATGCGCAGAACGATAAGGTTAAGGATATTTAATACAATGCCGATGAAAATGACTGGAGTTATCCCGCATACATATAAATAAAAGCCGTCGGCATAGACTTTTCTGTATGGACATTTATCTGAGTTTTCTTTGGTTGTAAGTTCTGTAATTTCTTCCACGACTGTCATTTTATCTTTGTCAGTAGTAGAACAAGCTGTTTGAAAAAAATTACAGCTAATCTGAATGCAAGGTTCCTGACTGTTGTCAATACATATCGCGCGCTTTCCGTGCGTTTCCCGACATTTCGTAGGTACATGTAATCGCCTCGAATCTGCAAGACGTGGGGCTCGATGTCTCTGCAACTGACACATGCTCTTCACTTTAAGGTACTGTCACACTGAAATAGTTCTCAAAACGTCCTGCCCCGCCCTAAAATAATCGTAAAACGGGCTAGAACGTGTAACCCTTGGCCAAGTAATGCTTCGATGTTCTAAGAGCCTCCTTCCCGTCCATGAAGTTCGTAAAAAGACTGCAAAAAGTTGCCACTACCTCAGCTCCGTTCGCACACAGTTTGAGCCCGTTCAGCAAAATTTTCAAGAACGTATTAGAGTTGTTGCTTATTCGGGACTGTCTTGGGACCTGTACTGTCCGGGGGTAATATTAGGTAACATCACAATATCCCCTTTCAGGCAGCTGTCCTGGAATAATAACAGCCCTTTGCGAACAATTGCCACTACTTATGACGTTCAAGTGACATAACAAGGCGATAGTGGTGGTTCGTTCTGTGTCATAATTCATAGACCCCAATTCACTTTGAATGGTTCCACTCTCCGATTCGTTTTGCTGACTGACCAAAGGCATATGGTAGGCCTACCTGGCTATTGCAGAACCAATTTTAGAGGACTGTACCGCGTCATGGTCTGGCTATTGTATTGGTCCTGTACTGTCTGGAATCACTGTCTGAGGGACAGTTCAGAGGACACTTTCAGCATGGCAGCGTCCCACCCGAAGACAGCGACCAGATGCTCTTACTGACACATGACTGACGAGCAGGTCCTGGCACACAGAGAGGCCCAGCACCAGTTCGGAAATGATAATGACCGAATTGGCGCGTTCATCGCTGGACGGGAGGACATCGCATCCCATGTGAGAGGCATTTTTGCTTGGGGGNGGGGGGGGCAAACGGCAAACCGTCGATGGACACCTCCCACCAGACAGCATCTGGTCACAGTCTTCGGGTGGGACGTCCTGCCGTGCTGAAAGTGTCGTGGCTGACCTGTCCCTCAGACAGTTATTTGACTGATACATGTACATGTACAATGGCTTATATTCATAAAAGCTAGCAAATGGTTTTACTTCAGGTTTTTAGTAACATTGAAGCTCGCTGTACAAATCTTAAGTAAAAGCATTTGCTAACTTTTATTAATACCAGCCAATAGCTGGACCATGACCAGGTGTGACAGGAATCAACGTCCTAGGAATGCAATGAGTCCGCCCAACAATAGCCCGTTATTGTAAGGTTATATTCGAATGGTCGTGGTCTCTCTAGCCAAATATTCTAATCTCTCGCTGAACAATAAAACCTGACTTTGATTCCAGGGGACTTTGATACCTGTCACAACGGTACTGTCCTCCAAAATTGGTTCTGCAATAGCCAAGTAGGCCTACCATATACCTTTGGTCAGTCAGCATAACGAATCACAGAGTGGGACCATTCAAAGTGAATTTAGGCGAACGAATTATGACACAGAACCACATCATCTCCTTATTGTTATGTCGCATGAATGTCATAAGTAGTGCCAGGTTACAAGTACTTGTTCGCAAAGGACTGTTATTATTCCAGGTCAGCGCAATGAGACAGGCCTTGCCTGAAAGGGGCTATTGTTATGTTACATAATATTACCCCCGGACAGTACAGGTCCCAAGACAGTCCCGAATAAGCAACAACTCTATTGAGAACTACCTCAGTGTGATGGGGATATTATCAGCACATTTGAGAAATGCAAGGAAGTGCAAACGATTGAAAACCGTAAGAAAAATGTACCTTTTTCGAGCAGGGATTTTCCATATCTGAGATAGAACTACAATGTATATTTCGTGGTTGTGGTCAAAGTTGCAACATACCACTGTCCGTACCGGTTGCACACAACCGTCTGCAGCGTAACGTTTTGCAGCGCGGCCATTTTTCTGTGTGATTCCCATTGTCGGAAGAACACACTGGGAAACAGACTCACTCTTTCTCTGTGTCAAGTCACCGCTTTATCATGTTTATTGGGCTCAATCTATTGTAATGTCACACTGGCACACGGACTTCAGTGGAAGACGTTACACCGGTCTGCCTTCTTATGATTATCCAGAGTCGTAATATTGAGCACGTAACGATAAATCTCGGCTGACATTCCCACATTCAAGTACCTAAAATCAAGGCGTGGATACATTCGCCGATTCTTGGTGAAGGTGTACAAGAAGTGTTCATGAAATGTCACGTCGATGGAGTTCGGGGTCACATTCAAGGAACTCGAGAACACTTGTTCTCCGTCGCCGTTTTTACCGTCACAATCAACATGATCGTCAAATATGGACCCAAACACTGAGGCATTATCCAGTGGTTCCAACGCATAGCCAAGAGAAACATGCCCATCTGACTTGCAGAGAACGGTTAAAATAGGTTGCTTTTTTCATAATGATGATGAGGACAGTTTCATTACCGATTTTTACAGCATAAGCCCAATACGTATAATAACACATGTTGGTGGTAACTCGATATTTTGATCGTGTTTGATTCGTTTTTGCATGATCAACATGATCAACCATCAGTTACGGTAAACAGAAACAGAGATCATACAAGCATCACAAGCTTCCTTTCGGTCACATGAGATCTTGTCCTAAGGAGGCCGATGTTTAAGAATCTCTTTAAAATTGTGAGCACATAATGTACCAATTTCTTATCTGAAGGGTCATGTTGTATATTGGATAATAAACACCGGTCATATATCGTTGCCCGGCATCATAAAGACAACCAACAGTTGAATAGCGTAAACAAACGAATGTCGGATGGAGAACACCAGACAGGTGATCAGGAAACAGAGGTCGTTTCCGGCAATGATTCGCAGCAGAAAAATTGCTGTGTAACAGCTTCGCAGCGCGCGCATTATCGGATTTTAATTCTAGCGATGTTTTGGGCACTAGGTGATTTTAGGGGGTCGTGTCTCGCCGTATCCAGACTTCTTTTTTAAATCCGAAGGCCTTCTCGTGGAATGTACTGACACCATCAGGAGACTGACCCTATAAATGTTTCCCACTCAGTCAGAATACGCTATCAGAAGACATATTGTAGTCATATGCCCATGGGCCATGTGAGCTCCAAACGACATTTCATTGTTGTTGGCCCTATTCAGGCCAGTGGGTGAAGGAACGTAAGGACAGGCAGAAAATACCCCTAATTCACTGATCAAAATAATCGAAATCACTGCGTACATCCCTTCGAAAAATCATAGGTATCATCCTAGACACCTCATCTTGACATAGCTGATTCGATGGCTAAATCAGGCCCAAAAGGCGTCAGTTATTGCACCACGCAGAGGTACATAGCAAATGCTCATTTTGCCCCAAAATAAGAAAAATACGACTTAATCTTGGGTTTAAGGTGGGTGGACCAGGTTGGACACAATAATGTAACACACTACTGCTTCTGACGCGGTTTCATGGAGAATGTTTCGCGTTGCCAGAGAAAAGAACATGTATCTGGGAACGAAAAATCAAGCATGAAAATAAAGAGCACCTAGAGCCAAATATACATGTATTTAGTACAATTCCTATGAAAATAATTGGCGTTATCCCGCACCCCGCGCATAAAAAAGGTCGGCATAGACGTTTCTGTGTGGGCATTTGTATGTCAGTCCGTTCTCCATGGTCGTCATGGTCGTAGCTACCTCGACTTCTTCGTCTGCCATATTCCCGAGCCAGTAGAATTCGCTTTTCTTCTGAGAAAAAAACATTAAATGAGGAAAGTGCAGAGATTTTTATGACGATTAAAAAGTCTACCAGATGAACACGTCTTAAAAAACATCCTGCGAAGATGACCTTGACTTGTGCCCTCCTGTACCAAGTAGTATTCTGCCACTGTGTGGTACAAGGCATCAGGTGACATAAGCGATATGATCATACGCAAATTATTAGCTCACCCGTGAGCTTTTGTCGTGATGCAGCGTCCGTCGTCCGTTAGCAGGCCACGTTTTGTAACCACGGGAGCTATTGCTCTGAAACTTGGTACCGTACGTAGGTCAGATGACCTACATGTATGACACCAAGTTTCTGTCTGATTCAATTCTTGGCTTGGCCTCCAGGCGGCCAAAACAAAAAAACACAAAAGTGCAGTAACTCCTGGATCATCTCCAAATTTTTATCATAGATGTATCTATTTAGGATACATAACATATATAACGAGTTTTTGATTTGACCTACTTTTCAAGGTCACATGTTCTACAAAAGTAACGAACCTGCCACAGTTGTTCATTATTTCACCGAGCGTCTTCATATCATGCATAAACGTGTATTAGAGGGGCACCTTCAAAAATACCGTGTTTCGGCCGGATCAGACATCAAATATGGCCATCAGGTGGCGTAACCTGAAAATCATCCAAGTGCTATAACTCAGGAACGGCTTGACCCAGAGCGCTCAAACTTGATATTTACCTCCCTCTAGATGACCTTTACAAGCACGTCAAATTTCGGCCTGATTAAACTTCTAATGTGGCCGCCAGGTGGCGTAAACCGAAAATCATCAAATGTGCTATAACTCAGGAACGACTTGACCCAGTGTGCTCAAATGTGCTATGTCGCTCCCTCAAGATGACCTTTATGGGCATGGCCGGGAAGTTTTGGCCCGATCGGACATCCAATATGGCCGCAAGGTGGCATAACCCAAAAATCATTGAAGTCCCGCCACTTGGGAATGACTTGACCCAGATTGCTCGTAACCAGTAACTGACATGTACCTCTCTCTGTCATTTCGCTATTATGTCCAAACGGGTGAGCACATGGTCCATGGACCATTTCATGAAATTATATTTTCGAACCTAAAAATCGTTGTGAATTCTTCTCAGAAACGAACTCGCTCAGTATGATCTGAATTCGGCAACAAAAACGTGTTCTATGGTTCAACAATATATGGGGTGTTCATTATCCGAATGTCCGTGAAAACCGCTCCGCTCGCCGGAATGCGTGGCGGTAAGCGCTAACATGGCTAATGGAGAAGGGCCTTTACATGCATTTTTCACAAAAAAAACCTGATGCGGATTTCAACCATTCCATATACCATGTATACCTGCAACTATCCAATTTCTTTCCTATCCAAAATATTGACTTCCCTGGCTATTGTTTTTAATAGTGTCATAAAGCAAACACGAAATGTTCTGTTGGAGACAGCATACGCTAAGAAATTAACTGATGAATCGACAACGACGAGTAACAAGCCAACTTTTCTGGCATAATTAAAAAACAGATCATCATCCGAGAATGTTACTCCCGCCAATTGGGCAACCATATCGAGAGATGCCGGCGTCTCACAAAAGGTGAATACAACGGCCAATGAAATGACCAAGACTGTCGCTTGGACCTGCTCGTTGTTGGCATGATGCTGTGATTTGGTTTCGGCACCGCTGGATTCGGCCTTTAGGACAGCCCTTCTCCTCAGCGCTCGCCTTAAAGCAACGACTAAAGCAATGTTCAGAACAAAGATCAGGAAAAGAGGGCCTACGGCAGTACCAACAGCGTACACAATGCTGGTGTATGTCTTGGACCAGTCTTTAAATCGGAGCATTCTTTCCAGATGATCTGTGCAGCGATTTATTCTTAGTTCAAGGCTCAATAACCAATATAGAGGCATGTACGAAATGGCGGAAATGCCTATAATTAACATGACAACTCGCCCGAGGTTGTTTTTTGTTAAGTGAGCTCTGGCCCATAGAGGTAAACCAATGCTTAAGAATCTCTCGAATGTTGTGAGTACAACCAACCAATTTCTTATCTCGAGTGTCATGAAATGAATTGGCAGTGTTGCATAAAATATCTCCGGTCCCGTGTAATAGTCCAGCATCGCGAAGACAACCATCGGTCGAATAATATACCCCAGCAAATGTCTGATGGAATAAAAGACAAGACATGTAATGAGAAAGAATAGATCATTTCCTGCAATTATTCGCAGTAGAAAAATAGCAGCGGAACCGCTCCGCAGCGTACGCATGCGCAGAACGATAAGGTTAAGGATATTTAATACAATGCCGATGAAAACGACTGGAGTTATTCCGCATACATATAAATAAAAGACGTCGGCAAACACTTTTCTGTATGGATATTTTTCCTTGGTTGTACGTACCGGAATTTCTTCTACTGTCATTGTCCCTTTGTGAGTAGAATTAGCTTTTTCAGAAAACTTACAGTAAACCTACATGCTAGATTCCCGCCTGCTGCCATTACATACCGCGCGCTTTCCGATTTTTCGTAGGCATAGGTAATCGGCTTGAGTCTGCAAGACGTGGGGCTCAATGTCTCTGCGATTGACACATGCTTTTCACTTTACCTACACATTTGAAATGCAAGGAAGTGCAAACGATTCAAAACCGTAAGTGTTCAAAGAAGAAGGAAAATATACCTTCATCGAGCAGGGATTTTCCATACAACTGAGATAGAACAATATTTTGCGGTGGTAGTCAAAGTTGCAACATAGCTGTCCATATACGTTTGCACACAACCGTGTGCCGGTGTGTAACGTTTTTCAGTGTGACCATTTTTCTGTGTGATTCCCATGGATCGGAACACACTGGGGAACAGACTCACGCTTTCTCTGTGTGTCGCTTATTGTCAAGTCACCACTGATTTCTCGATCTGTTTTACTGTCACACTGGCACACGGGTCTCACTCATGACTGAAAGACGTTACACCGGTCTGCCTTCCTATGAAGATCCAGAGTCGTAATACTGCGCATATACGATAAATCTCTGCTGTCCCAGGCACATTCAAATATCAGTAAGGCGTTGATAAACTCACCCATTCTTGGTGAAGGTGTACAAGAAGTGTTCATGAAATGTCACGTCGATGCAGTTCGGGGTCATATTCAAGGAACTCCAGAACAATTGCTCTCCGTCGCAGTTTTTACCGTCATAATCAAGCATGTCGTCAAATACGGACCCAAATATTGAGGCATTACCCAGTGGCCATGGTGGTTCTAATGCATAGCCAAGAGAATCATGCCCATCTCACTTGCAGAGAACTGTTAAAACAGAATACTTTCTTCATAATGATGATGAGGAAAGTTTAACAACCAATTTTCACAGCATAAGAGCACAAGTAGGAGGTAACTCGATATGTGTAATCGTGCTCGATTCGTTTTTGCATGATCAACCAACAGTCACGGTAAACAAAACAAAAAAAACAGCCATCACACATCGGGTCATATGGGTAAAGACTAGTAAATGATTTGAATTTTGTAATACAAATGCTGTAGGCAATGCTGTACAAATCTGAAGTAAGCATTAATTTGCTAGTCTTTATTCACATGATCCATTGTGTACGCATATTTCATTGTAGCAAAAAATCCTTTTAGTCTGGTAGATTCTATGAAATCGTGAAGCGGGCACTCTCATCCAACTGCCCTGGTTTCATCTATCTTCTCATTAGCGTCATAAAGCCTTGGCGGAACGTTCTGTTGGAGATGGCATACGCTATAAAATTAACCGATGAATCGACAATGACAAGGATAGCCCAGCTTTTCTGGCGTAATTACAAAAGAGATCATAGGTGCGAAATGTCACGCACGCAATTTGGGCCAACTGATCGAGAGATACCGGCGTCTCACAAACAGTGAACACAACAGCCAATGAAATGACGAAGAACGTTGCTTGAAGCTGGTCGCTGTGAGCCTGACTATGTCTGGTTTGAGTACCTGCCAGATTCTGCTTTAAGCACGGCCCTCTCCTTAGCGCCCGCGATGAAACGCTGTGTTCAGCATGTTAGTAGGCCGGCCAATTTGAAATTTTAAACTTCTGTCGGCATCGTGTGTTAATGGCTGGCATCCATGTTAGATCATACCCTTATAAGATGGGGCGAAATTTAAGGGTGGATGCACCCCTGGATTTTCCGGTTTAAGGTCATTGGGTCATATGAATAAAGACAAGCAAATGCTTTTACTTTAGATTTGTACAGCATTGCATAGTGCATTTGTATTGCAAAATTCAAGTAAAAGCATTTGCTAGTCTTTGTTCATATGACCCATTATCTAGGTCATTTGTTAAATCTACCGAGCTCTGTACAAGACAATATAGGACCCGATGTACAGCTATCTTTTGAACGGTTGGATACCAACAGATAGAAACATGGTATCTCTTAATCGAATAAGCATGTTTTTTGTAGATTCTAACAAGTTACCGGTACGTGATTGGAAATGGCGTTTTAATGTATTTGACCTATTGTCATGTGATTGTGTTGTAATTTACATGAAAAACGTTATTTCTTATTACAAAACTAGTGAAACCAATTAAAAACATGCTTATTTGGTTACGAGGTACCATATTTCTATCTGTTGGTAATACATTTCCGTGGTGTATAAATCCAACCGTTCAAAAGTTTGCTGTACATTGGTTCCCATTCTCCTTACAAAGCTCGGTTTTGGGTCTAATGATAAAGTCAGTTCCAAAAATTCAATCGGCCGTAACTTCGTCAAAATCAAAATTTAACATTGGCATCCACCCTAATCTCATTCAGTAGCCAGTATTTAACAGTTCTAGAGGGGATGCCATCCATTAACAGAAAATGCCGACTAATTTGTTTCTGTATGCTTTTTGGAGGTTTGGCCGGCCTACTAAAAGCGGCAGGCCGATGCTTAAGAATCTCTTGAAAGTTGTGAGCACAATCGACCAGTTTCTTATCAGAAGGGTTGTATTTAGTCCAAGAGCCAGGGGCACTTTATTTACCGGAAATGACCAGTTGTCTGATGGGTATTTCTGGAAAGGGCCTACCTTGGGACATTCGAAAA
>NMRB01000108.1:91247-102476 GCA_002633025.1 Notospermus geniculatus
CTCGAGTGAGCCACATAGCACATTTGCGTGCTCTGGGTCAAGTCATTCCTGAGTTATAGCACTTTGATGATTTTCATGTTACGCCACCTGGCGGCCATACTGGAAGTCAAACCAGGCCAAAATTTGGCATGCACATAAAGGTAATCCAGAGGGAGCTAAATACCAAGTTTGAGCACTCTGGGTCAAGCCGTTCCCAAGTTATAGCACTTAGATTATTTTCAGGTTACGCCACCTGATGGCCATATTGGAGGTCCAATCAGGCCGAAACTTGGTATTTTTGAAGGTACCCCTCTAATACACGTTTATGCAAGATATGAAGTTGCTCGGTGCAATAATGACAAACTGCGGCAAGTTCGTTACTTTTGTCGAACTTTGACCTCTGTGACCTTGAAAAGTAGGTCAAATTAAAAACTGGGGTACTCATTAGATATACCCATGATCAAAATTAGATGAAGATCCGTCACCTAGTTAGGGAGAAATAGCACTTTAGGTGATTTTGGTTTTGGCCCCCTAGTGGCAATATCAAGAATCAGATTTCACCGAAATGCTGTCTGTAATTTGCTGTAACATAGAGGTACATGTGTACAAAGTTTCAACACAACAACTCACTTCATTATCAAAATATAACCCTTTGAAGTTTTTCACAAAACGCCCCCTGGAGGCCAAACTAGGAATCCAACCGTGCTCAAAATTGAACTCGACCTAGATCTTAGGCCCATATACACACCCACCAAAGACCAAAAAGATTCGTCGAAAAATAAAGGCGCTAGAGCGCTAACAAACAAAAAGTTTACGGACGTACCGCCGAACCGCCGTACGGACTAACGCACGACAAACCACCACTCAATGACCCCAACCACAGCTTAAGCCCTGCTGGGCCTTGGGGCCAAGCGGGCTAAAAATGGGCAGGGTGCATTTGACATACACTACTCCAAAAAAGTTAAGGACCACTTGTTATTTTGTGGACAACTTTTTCATATGACAGTTTTTATGAGTTGTGAAAAAAGTGGTCCTTAAATTTTTTTGAGTACCGTAGTATAGTTCAAAATGAGGGCAGGGTGCAATTGGCTTGTTCCAAAATGAGAGTAGGGTGAATTTGACTTGGTTCAAATGAGGGCAGGGAGCATTTTGCAACTTTATAAATAGGGCGGGGTGCTGCACCCCTCTAGAAAAGCCTAGCTAGGGGTCTGTTCGTGCTGACACACATCAGAAAGTTAGCATATTTTGATTTGATATCTATTTTGATTCATCTGCATTGTTTTCACTTTAAGAACTCTGAGTGCAGTAAAGGATGTAAGACTTTTTATTAATGGGTTGTAGAAGGTTCAAAACACATAAATAGTTTTTCTTTTACACACTCTTTCATCAAGCTTACATTGTAGTAGAAGTTGTAAATGTAAAGTAATAGGCCCTAATTAATGGGATGTTGTTTATCAAACACTTTCTTTGATCAAAAGTGTTACATCTTTGTACAACATCCAGGTTTTTTGAGGGACGTTTTAAACAGTTAAATACTGTTCTTAAAGCTGACGTCTCCAAACAAAACGCCCCATGCGACGAGCAAGAGAATTGCAAACGCCCTGCAAACACCTCAAACGAAGGCTCAGAACATGATATACCCCACGACGCCAGGAGGGCGCCACCTTATTTGCCTTCGAGCTTTAGAGGTGTCAACATCCTCTGGTGAGCTCCTGCTGAAAAATTTTTGACCCAGCCGGGAATCGAACCCGCGCCCTGTTTTCTTTGTTCCACCGTCTTACCCGTTTGGCCACCGAACTTGTTGGAAGACTTCGCAATGTTTTCTCTTATTCGTAGTATTATTATGAAAGTCGAAGGTCTACGTCTATGACAAACACAAATCATGTTTCTGTCAGCTGGCTCGTTGGCCGAGTGGATAGAGTGGTGGATTACAAATCAGAAGATCGACTGCTCGAATCCCGTCTATAAGTATAAATGAGTACTATATTTTTTCTTTGAGTAGTGTAAGAGGTATGCGGAGATGCTGACAGCTCTGTTGCCTGAAGACAAATAAGGTGGTGCCCTCCTGGCGTCGTGGGGTATATCATGTTCTGAACCTTCGTTTGAGGTGTTTGCAGGGCGTTTGTAATTCTATTGCTCGTCGCATGGGGGCTTTTTGTTCGGAGATGTCAGCTTTAAGATGAGACAGTATCTTTAAGGGAAAAGTGTTGTGACTTCAAAAATATCTGAATTTTCTTGGTAGAGGGTTTATAGAATGAAGAGTATAGTTTACCAATCACCATAATTTCCATTAAAATGTTAGCTCACAAAAATTGACTTCAGAACTCATAACGACTTAATTTTTCCACGATTCCCTCTCTTCTCCACAACAAGAGCATAAGTTGATAATAAATGGTTATGTGGGTAAAAAATCTACAACCTAAGAACACATCGACTAATCAGGGTTAGTAGACTCCATGGAGAATATTTTTCAAGGACATATCCCGGGAGGTTTTTGCCCACAATTTCCAGGACTAGTTTATTGGTAAAAATCAATACATGTACTATAACCCTTAACCCTTAGAGTGCCGGGTTTTTTCAACTTTTCCTCCCCTGTGACCGGGTTTTTTTTCGAAAAAAAAAAAAAATTTCGAGAAAGAGAAAAAATTGCCAAAAATGCATGTTTTTTAAATTTTATGACCTTTTTGGAGTGTACACGGTAACGGTCATAAAAAAGAGAATTGTCGCACCGAGTATACTCGGTAACGGCGCTCAAAGGGTTAACATTTTGAGAGGTCTTCTCGCCTTAAAGAACTCCAAATACAATGGCCGATATTTATAAAAGGAAGCAAACGCTTTTACTTCAAGTTTTTTGTAATACATTTACATGTACATTGGACATTGCTGTGCAAATTTTAAGTAAAAGCATTTGCTAACTTTTATAAATACCAGCCAATACGGATGCAATACTCATGGGTTGCAGGAGTTCCAAAACACATAAACAGTTTTTCGTTTTTACACACTCCTTCATCAAGCTTGTTAAAAGTTGTATAATGTAAAGGAACAGGGCCTAATTAATGGGATGTTGTTTATCAAACACTTTCTTTGATCAAAAGTGTTACATCTTTATACAACATCCAGCAGGCCTTGTCTTCTGAGGCAAGCAAAAAACTGCTCGCCTGAGAACAATAGAGTTTTCTATTGTTCTCAGGCGAGCAGTTGTTTGCTCGCCTCAGAAGACAAGGCCGGATCCAGGGGCCGGTTGCACAAAAGTTAAAAATCACTGTAAGTTTATCTTGGTGTCAACTTATCGCAAAATGTTAGTTTTGTTAGTTAAAAACAAGTTAGGGATTTTAACAGGAAAAGTTAAATTAACAGACTTTTATCTTTTTAACTTTTCTGCAACAGGCCCCAGGTTTTTAGAAGGACGTTTAAATTACAGTTTTGGTGAGACAGTCTCTTTAAGGATCAGTGTTTTTACATGGATATTCCAGTAATTCCAAGGGCCGTACGAACCCTGCTAATGACCTAGAATAAGATTCTGAATCTATATACATGTATTTACACTAGCAAAATGTGCGTTACACAGACGGATGAACAGATGGATGGACAGACAGATGGACCTCAATACCTATTCTTAAAATGAATTGTAGTCTAATGTGTTTGATGCATCATGCATGATAATATTCTTCTGGGTCCATATTCATAAACTACTTAAGTCAAAGTGCGATACTTATCTTTTGTGTTGAACAAAAGATAAGTGTCACACTTAGACTTAAGTAATTTTATGAATATGGGCCCTGGGTCCATATTCATAAACATACTTAAGTCAAAGTGCGATACTTATCTTTTGTGTTGAACAAAGGATATGTGTCACACTTAGACTTAAGTACATGTAGTTTTATGATTATATGGGCCCTGGTCCCTTCGACTTTCCCTGACTTTTTCTTACAAACAAAGTATACACTTCGGCCTAATGGGGGAACCCGCAGAAGAAATGTCACGACGTGGCGCTGCGAGCAATGTGACCGAAGTCTCTTTTTTCTAACGTTATTTCCATTTATTTCTGGCGTGAAAATAAACCATTTGTGTTGGTCGCCTGAGAGTAAAACTTACATCATCTTGTAGCAGATGAAATTTTTTAAAATCTCATTCCTTTTTTCTTAAAATGAAGAGATACGATGGCGATAAAAGCAACGTTTTCCTGTGGAAAAATGTACAGGTAATTTTTTCATGACGCAACGTCAACACCTAAAATAACGTCACTGACATCGCCTCGGTACAATGAGGTACCCGCGGAACTAATGTCACGACGTGGCGCTGCGAACGATGTGCCCGAAGTTTCTTTTTTCTAACGTTATTTCCATTTATTTCTGGCGTGAAAATAACCCGTTTGTGTTGGTCGCCTGACAGTAAAACTTACATCATTCTGTAGCAGATGAAAATTTCTTTAATCTCATTGTTTTTTCCTTAAAATGAGGAGATAGGTTGGCGATAAAAACAACGCTTTTGTCTCCTGTTGAAAAATGTACAGGTCACTTTTTCATGACGCAACGTCAACACCTAAAATGACGTCCATGACGTGGCGACGGGTCGATCGATCGCAGAGCCACCGCGTAGCAAAGTTTGTCACGCTGGTATCTCATTGCTATCAGCGCCAACCTGTTGCGATAAACCACCGTGTGGGTTTCTCATTAAAATCATATCTGTGTTTCATCTTGACTTGTCATCATGGGCGTTGCACCAGCGTCACCGTCTGAACTAATTCCCATATCTATTGTGTCATCTCTCTTCAGCGTGGGGCGATTCCGACGTTTCGATCTCGATAACGGCTCTCCGCTGTTGGTATTTGGCGTCGTTTCTAAACACGTCGTCTCTGTCGCACCAATTTCTTCTTCGCTATCTAAAATGTGATGATACAGGCAAGAAAATCTTTAGAAGTTGGTATTTGTATCAGATTATTCCGTCAGGGTCAAAGCCGTAGCATTATTGGCCCTGGTATTAAAGTACGGAAGCGGCCATCTCAAGCTACTCATGTTCCTCACTTGGATGGGGTCTTTTACTTGCCCTTGCAAAGGTACAAGGTACAAGGCACCACGGCTTACTGTCCCATGCAACGGACTGAAGCCACGGTGGTGTAGTGGTTCGGGCCTCCGACTAGCGGTCAGAGGATCCCGGGTTCGAATCCCACTGGGCGTGCGACTTTGGGCATGTCTCTTTGCGTTCCTGGCCTCTCTCCACCCAGGTGTATAAATGGGTACCGGTCGGAAATGCTCAGATTGTAGCGCTGAATGAGCAGCTCATCTGAGTTCTACTAAAAGGTTTCAGGATAGACTGGGGTTAAAGTGTAAAGTCAGATGACACCTCTATCATTGTTGATATCAGACTATAAACCCAAACTTTTTTTTTCTGAAGAGCGAGGGATGATTAATCCTGTATGGCCTGGGATTCGAACCCAGGACCTTGCAAAGGTATAAGGTACAAGGCATCACAGCTTAAGCCTGCCGCACACTGGAGCTATCTGCTGAGCAAAAAGTCATTCAAGACCGTTTGCTCAGCAGATACCTCGCGTGTGCGCGTAATTTCGGTGAATTTTTTGCCTCGCGAGCAGAAAGCTCGCGTGTGTGCGAATTTTTCGGTGAGCTATCTGCTGAGCAAACGGTCTCGAATGACTTTTGGCTCAGCAGATAGCTCCAGTGTGCGGCAGGCTTTACAGTCCCATGCAAAGGGCTGAAACAGCCATGGATGATTAATCCTGTTTGGCCCAGGATTCGAACCGGGACCTGCCGCTTGCTAAGCGGACATGATAACACTAGGCTATCACGCACCTCCTGTGGGATTACTCTCCATTGCTTGAAACCTTAAAGCCACACTGTATTGAATTTAGAAAGTGGTCACGTCCTCCGGAGTCTGATGTTAGTGTAGTGTAAAATGTACTATGTTGTATGTGGATACATTAGAGCCCTGCCACTAAAACCATACAGAATACCGGTACTCACCGGATTCAACAATGGCACTGAGGTGATGTGTCGCTGGATGCACTGGTACTTGGGACGAGATTAACGACTGCTCGCTTGTCGCTGGCGATAACGTTCGTGACCGCACCATCCGCTGGGTTAGAAGATTCTTGTGTTGCATCTGCTGCATCAGGTCCTGGTCATCCTCATCAACCAGATTCCTGTTGTAGGTTTGGTGGAAGGCCTAAAAAGGGGAACACAATATGAAAATGGGATCTTTGTGTAAGGTAAAGCGGAGGGGTGGGGGATGCAAGCACATTGTTTTTGAAGACGTCCTGACCATATCGCATTTATGACTGGCGGCAACTCAGGTAACATCCGGGGAGTTGAGACTCGACGAGACTAGGTTTCGTTCACAAAACTGGCACTGTTCAGTCGCAAGCCTGCGTACACCGCAACGAAACTGGGTACAACTAGTCGCTAGAAAGTTGAACACGTGCAACTCGCAGCGACTGGCAAAATCTCAGTTCCAGCGAGTCGCAAGGGTGCGTACATCGACCGTTTCTGGCGACTGATCAGTCGCCTCCAGTTGCAGCCAGATCCTCCCAGTTGCCAGGTAGCTCAGTGACGACTAGTTATATCCAGTCGCAAGTGTGATGTACTCTAGGCTTTACATACTGGTACTCCTTCATCAAGCTTATTAAGAGTTGTTCATGTAAAGGAATAGGCCCTAATTAATGCGATGTTGTTTATCAAACACTTTCTTTGACCAAAAGTGTTACATCTTTACACAACATCCCGCTTTTAGCGGACGTTAAAATTACAGTTTTTAAGGTGCGACTATCTCTTGCTTGAACTTGGGATAAAGAAACTAAGCCGTGACAAACTCACCGATACCGGCCTAAACGACAACATCTTATTCAGCTGTCTCCTCTCCTCTGTTCTTTCATCCACCTTCTTTTTTGGCAGCATGAGTAACCTCCGTTGTTTCTGAGCCCTGTCAGAGCTTGGTAGCCCTAGGATGTCCACCGACACTGAAAAATAGACACGTCTTGGATATCAGAACATTGTATCCAAAACTAGCAGCACACCTCACCACTTTTGTTGCTCACACTCACACACGCAATACTCGTTGTCAGCACAAAAATGGCCAAGTATGTGGTTGCTGGCAACAAAGTTCGCTGATCCTGTAAATTTTGTGTTATCTTGGGGTTCACAGCAGTGGCGGATCCAAGGGGGGGCGTGCCCGGCGCATGCCCACTTCAGCTGCCGAGTAGCAAAAATTTTGGAAGACGTATAAAAGAATTCAGCATGTTCACAGTCGTTCCTTCTCGTGGGTCCTTCAGATCCCTGATTTTTAGTAAAAAGAAAGTTCAATTTGGCATGCCCAGGTGCTACAAAATTGCGTTTCCAGCACTTATATCAAAAATTTTTTGAGACCCCCGGAGGGCCTACCTATTCCCCCCCCTTCAGCAACACCTGGATCTGCCACTGCACAGTACCGACAATTTCCTGAACTTACTTCCTCCATAGGCCGCCTTCTTGTCGAACTCCATTGCCACAACTGTTAAACACAACACATAACAAGCAAAATTAGTGAAAAGAAAACAACACTGAAACTACACTGTATGCATCATCACATAAGGAGTAGAAATGATTCACATGCAGACTTCTCAAACTCACTGCATGGCATCAACATCAGGGTGTAGCTGACAAAGTGTGATACATGAACTTGTCAGCATCCAGAGTTCTGCCCAGGACTGAACGAGTGCCGGTCAGAACGGGGGTCTGGCGGCCTCTTCCATAAAAATTTGAAATCCAGACTTGCTGAAATCCGATTTCGTGGCGCCTGAGAGTCGAAATAACGAGCTCATTTGGCGTCTAAATGACCCCGATCCACTTTATTGCAACTTTATAGGCAGCTCGCAGTTGTGGTCGTTGGTCAGGAAGCCCCGGCCAGGAAGCACATTTGGTGAATGGGAACAGAAAGGAAATTAGGAACTGTGCTGGCGGACATCTCTCATGGCACACTTTGTTAGTTCTGATGGTCGGAAAATAAGGCACGTTTTTTTTCATGAAGAAGGGCTTAAAACTGGGGTGCGCCTTATAGGGTGGTGCGCTTTATCTGCAGATAGAGTCCGAAAATTTGATCAGAAGTGTCACAACAAGCTAATTAGCTTGTCACAACAAGCTAATTAATCATACAACCATCATACAATTGCTGTGGTTCACCTGATGACTGCGTCTTATAGGGAGGTGTGTCTTATGTATGGATTTCGTCAAGGGTTTAGGGTGAAATTAGGGGGTGCGCCTTATAGTCAGGTGCGCCCTATAGTCGCGAAAATACGGTACTCTTTTTAGGCCGAGTGCCGGTCGGCATTTCTGCGTCCTGGACAGGCCCGTCCGGCACCGACCAGCAGTGGCAGAACCCTGAGCATCCCTGATGAAATGCCAGCAACTATTTGGCAATGACTCCATGTGGTCTTCAAACAAGGAAACAGAACCAAACAATAGATTTATACAAGTAAAAAGAAGTGAATTTTGAGGGCAGCGTGTTCTTGCTTTGTTCATTCTCAAAGTCTAAAGTAAGCATGCATTGAATACGAAAATACTTGAGTCTATAAAAGCAAAACAGAACCGAACAACAACGCAAGGCAGTGCATGTTCTTGCACTATCCATTATCAAATCTGTACATGCACTAAATACGACAATACTTTTGTAAAAGTAAATGCAAAATGTGAAACCAAAATGCGTCTTACATCGGCGTGTCCTTGCATTGTCCAATATCTCTGGATGAGCGAGAATGGCGGGCAGAGCGTCGTTGAATCCTGGCTGTCCTTTGAACGATTCCGGGATCGAACATGTGCTGAAATAAAGAGAGTCAACTCTCATTTTGGTGTGGAGAGTAGTGACTGCGCAATCTTAAGCCGGGCGTACATCACACTTGTGACTGGATACTTGCTAAACCCACTGAGCTACCTGGCGACTGGGACAATTTAGCTGGAACTGGAGGCGACTGATCAGTCGCCCGAAATGGTCGATGTACACACCCTTGCGACTCCCTGGAACTGAGATTTTGCCAGTCGCTGCAAGTTGCATAAGATCGCCCAGTCTCTAAGCTCCGTGTGCACATAGCTTTAAGTGAATATTGACGCCTTATTGGTGGATCCGCTTCCTACCAATTGGTCAGAATGAAAATCCTGCCGTGTATTGAATTGTAATTTGTTAAGAAGAGAGAACTAATGGGGTGGAAAAAAGCATAATACAAGTGGATAAGATAGGAGGTTATAACTAGGCCACATAAAAAAATCTTTAGTTTAGCATCAGCGCCCGCCTCAAATTTTCTCGCTGCCTCAAAAAAATTTTTTTTTTGGGAAAAAAATTAAAAAAAATGTTTCAAAAAAAAATTTTTTTCGTCAATTTTTTCTCTCACATTATAATGTTCTCTGTCAAAAAGTGTGGTTTCTTGTCTATAGTCCTGGAGCCAAGGGGTGTTTGCATCCAAAAAAGGGCCACAAAATCACCCATTTGATTTTGATAAAGGATCACCTGGGACACATTTTGAGCGAGGGTGGACATTCTGAAACCCGGCAGTAAGTGAGATATTCACGGTTTTGTCAGAAATGCTCTAACGCAAAACCACTCCAAAAATTAGGGGTAGGGGAAATTAAAATCGATATAACATTGCAAGGAATCAACATATGGCATTGTATTAGCACTCAAATTGAAGCTTATTGGATCAGCTACAGGATGAGTGCAAATGCAATGTGATTGGATAAAGGTCAAGGTCACCAGAGGTCAAAGTATGACGTAATTCAACATATGCCTTAAATTCGGGCTCCTTAAAGTTCAAACGACTACCAAACTTCTCAGAACGATTGGATTTTTTATTTGTTGGTATGTTCCAGTAGAGTACAACATGGGGAAGTTTTTAAAACAAGATGGGAGAATCTAACACGTGTATTAACCCCTTGGCGTCCAAATAAAAAATAGCCAAAATCAGCAAAATCAGTCAAATACGATACTACCTCAAACTCAATAGGTACCAACATTAGTGGGGTGCTGGGGAAGGGGTCGAGCACACTGTAAAACATCGTCTGGTCCCTTGGGTACAAATATTGATTTCCCCTTGGATTCAAATTACCATATCATAAACCTAGAAGTAGGTCAGTTGGACCCGAATGGGTCCAGTGAGCTTGGATACGCCAGCCCATGCCGGGTAGCTCCAGGTCCAAGCTGTTCATGGGTGCCAACACCCCCAGGGTAGTACTCGTAGATGGGCCAATGTGACCTATGAAACTGGCCAATGGGTTACTGCTACCCATGGGTAGTTTGGGCCAAGACTCTGTTCCATCAGTTCTTTGAGGTGGGCATCAGCTTAGGGTGGGTACTTCAGATCCATTCATTATGTACCCAATCCACTGAACCTATAGGAAATGGGTCCGAATAGGGGACAACCAATGGAACTGGGTTCATGTAACCCATGAGACTGAGTTAAGAGTACCCTCCCCGCAGGGTATGGTAACCCAGTGGGACATGGACCATTCTCTTGTACCCATTCAAAGAAACCCATGGTAAACGGGTGCAGACAGGGGACAAGTATTGAACCCATTCCTATGGGTTTCTCATTAGTTTTTACAGTGCAAATGGGCTATCATTGACATTAACTAGTCGGCCAACTTTATGATACCGGGTTTTTACAGCCTTTGTTGGTCGCCTGGCAGCTGAAATTGGGACAACATTTAATGCCAATCTGTCTGCAAGGGCAGCACTTGGTAGCACAAGCTGTACATGTACATCTGCATGGCATTGGAAAGTCATCAAGCAATCTGCTTTCGGTCAGGCAGCACGGCGCCATCGTCCTGCCAGGGTAAAACCCAAAGTCCTGGGGCCGTATGCATAAAGGTGGAATAAGCTTATTCCAGGTATAACGTAACGTTATAACATTAAGTTATACCTGGAATAAGCCAATTCCACCTTTATGCATACGGCCCCTGTGGGTTTAGTTCTGCATTGTCAAGGCAGTGTAACTGCAAGTGTGTCCCATAGAACGCCCGAAGTATAGGCCTATGTCCTCTAATTGAATGACTGGTTAGAGGAAGGTCCACATGTCTTTTTGCTGTGGTAATAGAGGTGGTAGTCTACCTCAGCTTATCCATTGATTCACATGGTGTCCCTTGTTTGAAAACGTTCACAAGGTACTCAATCAACTCCTTCAACTTTCAAGTGCAAAGTCAATATCAGCTGGGTCTTTTCCGAACCGCTCACGTAGATGTTGGGCAGGGTTTGCCTTCAACGTAGAAGCTTTTGTGC
>NMRB01000108.1:102620-113071 GCA_002633025.1 Notospermus geniculatus
TTTCAAGGAAAAACGCTTAAATTTTAGTGTTTTGGCCGCTGCAGAAGCATTTTTCTGGTCTTCCATCTGACCCCCTTCAGAGCCTATATACTGATATATCAATATCGCTCAAGACACATCTACGTGGTTCGAATTCACATGGTTTGTCCAATATGCAACTGCGAATTGATCCTTGAAGCGTGGCTTTAAGCCTGACAATCGTGGATGTCATGGGTTACTTACGCCGACCCGTATGAAATATGCTCATTTGAAAACCTTTGGCGATCTTTGCACAGATTTCATGGGTTATGTAGGCTACGTGGCTTATGCAGCAATGCGAACTGTATTGACTTTGATATTGACACATATTTCGAGGGCTCAGTTAAAGACAGCTAGCGGGCGAGGAGATGCAGTTGCAGTCATATCGACTTGAATAACGTGTTACATGAGACGCCGTTACCTGTGACCAATGTCAATGACAGACACAGTTGTGAGCGCGATTGGACTTTCTGAAATCGAACCATGCAGAGGTGTCTTGAGCGATATTGATATCACAATACCTGAGCTAGATGTCCAAATTGAAGAGACAGAGTAAGAATGATCCCACATGAACATGCTGTCAATTGTGGGGCATCCAGTGTGGTCTTGCTGTCAAATGAGACAGATGTCATGGTCCTTGGACCCTTTTGAAAGGCCATGGCCTTAAGGAACTGTGGATAAGGGCTGGTGTTGGGAATACAACAAGCCACATACCACTCCATATCTTGGCTGAGGAGCAGGACCCAGAGATCTGCAAAGTCCTTCTCCCCTTCCATCGTCGCCTTACTGGCTGTGATTCAACCTGCAAATCTGGCACAAAAGCTGCCAGTTTGAAGGCAAACCCTGCCCAACATCTACGTGAGCGGTTCGGAAAGTATCCAGCTGATATTGACTTTGCAGGAGTTTAGGAGTACCTTGTGAACGTTTTCAAACCAGGGCACCATGTGAATCAATGGATAAGCTGAGGTAGGCTACCGCATCTATCACCACACCAAAAAGACATGTGGACCTTCCTCCAACCAGTCGTTCACGTAGAGGACACATACTATACTTCAGCCGTTCTATGGGACATCTTGCAGTTACTCTGCCTTGACAATCCAGAACTAAACCCACCGAAGTTTGGGTTTCGCCAGGACGATGGTGCCCTGCTGCCTGATCGTAAGGAGGTATTGATTCCTGATGATATTCCAATGCCATACATCTTGTGCTAACATGCTGCCCTCGCAGACAGCTTGACATTAAATGTTGTACCTATTGCAGCTGCCAGGAAACCAACAAAGGCTGTACACACCCAGTATCATAAAGATGACTAACTAGATAAATGTGAATGCCCGCCCCCTTCCCCAGCACCCCACTAATGTTGGTACCTATTGAGTTTGAGGTATTATGGTATTTGACTGATTTTGGATATTTTTTATTTGGACGCCAAGGGGTTAATACACGTGTTAGATTCTCCCAACTTGTTTTAAAAACGTCCCCATGTTGTACTCTACTGGAACATACCAACAAATAAAAAATCCAATCGTTCTGAGAAGTTTGGTAGTCGTTTGAACTTTAAGGAGCCCGTTGTTGGACTTTAGATGCAGACGCTTTCCTGACCATCAAAAATATCACAAGAGCGAGAAGTACTACTAGGAGTAGGAAGCCACACAATGCTCCTATGACGTAAAGCTCCCACGTCGCCAGGCAAAATAAACCATCGTCTGCAAGAAATAAGCATACAATGTACAGTGTGTCCCAGAAAGAAATGAATAAAACGGTTAATAGGCCTTATTGGCTCGTCGATGGTCAATAGTGAGGTTTCGCAAATCTGACGAAATACGAAGTACATGTATGAAATACGAAATTGGACTTCATTTCCATGACGTAATGTATTTCAGGAGATGGTTGGTACCATAAATATCGCCTGCTGCAAGCGCACCTACGGTGGCCCATAGAGGTCATTGATGAAAAATATTTACATTTGCAATTTTTTTTCAATTCGATAATATTTTTCTTGGGGTTTGTAAAATTTTTAGAAGTTCCCACCTCGGTGAAAATATTACCACCGCGGTGAGAATATTCCCACCGCGGTGAGAATATTTCCACCTCGGTGGAAATATTTCCACCGTGGTGAAAATTAATTTTCACCGTGGTGGAAATTAATTTCCACCGCGGTGATAATTAATAATTACCACCGCGGTGGAAATTAATTTTCACNGAACTTCTAAAAATTTTACAAATTCCCAAGAAAAAGTTATCGAATTGAAAAAAAATTGCAAATGTAAATATTTTTCATCAATGAGCTCTATGGGCCACCGTACGCACCTTTCAGCCTATGACGTTAGACCAGTAGAGTTACGATGTACATGTATATTAAACTTTGAAATTTATCTTTCGTTTCCACTTCGTAGGCACGAAATGGAAATTTAAAAATTCAAGATGCACCATTGATTCTACTCGGTGTTACATGGAATGCTAAAAGACGCATTGGCAGCAGGTACATTTGTGGTAGCAACCATCTCCAGAAATAAATTAGGCCCTGGAAATAAAGTTGAATTTCGTATTTCGTACTTTGTGCTTCGTCAGATTTGCGAAAAATCACTAATAGGTTTTTACTGGAACACTTCAACCTCGAACGCAGGATCTATCCGCTCGTTGTTCTCTTCTGCACAGTAGGCCTACGCACCAAATATGCAAAATACAACCTGGAAACGAGCGCATGATTTTTACGTAGGCTAAATTTCATTTCACGACGATATCTTTTGAAATTTCCAACAGAGTGTTTTCAAACTTTCCAGAGTCATAGACTTTTCCAGAGTTTGACTTTCCAGAGTCATAGACTTTAATTTCCAGAGTTTGACTTTCCAGAGTCTTAAACTTTCCAGAGTCTGTGACTTTCCAGAGTCCTCAGCGAACTCCAGTGAATGTGAGACATTACTTTGCAAGCGGTCCCCTTTCAGTGCATAATTCAATTCTAGGCCTAGTTGATAATAAAAATTCAACCTTACACGAAACAATTAGCGCATCCTCCGCCTGGACTGTATTGTTCCTTTTGTCGACCACTTTACACCTGTATTTCCCTGTTGTATACCTGTCTACTGGACTTAGGGATAACGTTGATGTATTTCCTGATGATATCTGTTGTCCGTCTTTATACCATGTGTACGTCATCGCCCGTGCGAGTGGCCGCCAAGCGTTGCAAGTCAAGTTGTGGTTGGTGCCGATGATGGGGTAGACGTCGAAGCCCGTCAGGATTGGTGGGTTTCTTGGAGGCTCTGAAGGATTGATAGGACGTTTCAGGGGCTTAAGGGTATCACGGGTGTGATGGCGCTGCGCCACATGCCCGAACGATTTGCCTCTACCAGAACTATGCGTTACAGTGTACAGATTAAGGGAAAATGTCTGTGACCAGCGGTAGCAGAGACCTGTCTCCCTTCCCTCACTTGGGAATCCTCAGATTGAGTGCTATCGTTTGTCTTTGCCATTGGGACTGACAAATGCTGAGTTTCAGGGCCGTAGCTAGCTTTTTTTCGCTAGGGGGGCATTTTAAGCAGATGTGCTCCACGGACGTGGGCTTTGCCTTCGAGCACCGGTGCGGCCGTTTTTGCGGGGGGTCTGGGGGTCCTCCCCCAGAAAAATTTTGAAAATTAGAAGCTCTGAGATGCGATTTGAAGTCAATTTCCTGTGCTCTGAGACACGAACAATAATGATCTTTTATCCCATTTGATTTTGCTGAAAAAAAATTTTTTTTGAACAATTGGGCTGGGGGGGGCTAGATACGGCTAGATATGCTAGATACGGCCCTGAGTTTGCTGCATGATTACTTCAAAGCGAGAGTGGCGAATAGGGCGGGATATACTAGTGCCTGATCCTACCAACCTGCGCGCTGCAGTCGGACGTGGCTTGTTTGGTAGGACCAGCAGTATTTGGTATTCGCTGCCATTTGCCGAGGAATTTAGGCAGTGACGTCACTTGGAAATTTTCTGTAAATTTATTCAATTCTAAATACGGCCGACGTACCGGAATGCAGATTGAAGGTGAGCTACATTTGACCCAGGAAATCCACCAATCACGAAGGGGTTGAAAATAGAAAAGGTATCAACATAATAGTTCCTATACTTACCACCTGCGCCAGCACCGCCCAATCAGATTCACGATCGCGATAGGCACGCCCGGTCCTAACATATGCAAGTCCGATGTAAAATAGTTAGGACCAGGTACCAGTCTAAGGGCGGGATAGACTGGTTCCCATCTTTGCTGCTCCACTTCCGCGGCACTCACTCCACGTGGAATGAGCGCCAAGGAAGTATAGCGGCAAAGACGGGAACCAGTCTAGAATAGGGGACTGAACTCTCACTTGTCTTAAAAGAGAGGCAGTGAGGTCCATATGGGGCGTTTCCGATGCCGTTGAAGTTGGGCGTTGCCGGAAATTTTTCATGTGGAGGTGGCTTACAAAAAACCAAGATTTTACCGTGTGTGCCTACACTTACTTGGAACGGTTATTTTCAAAGGTTTACTCGAGCAACGGCGCCTTCCAAAATCTTGGCACTTCCAGTATCCAGCATTGGCTTCTCCCATTTCGTTGATGACAAGACTGAAGTTTTGGCCTTTCGACACATCGCATACTGTTTCCGGCGCCCATTTTATGTTCCTGCTATCACGATACACTTCACATGTTGTACGCACGGAGGCGATCGCTGTGTAGGAGTTCGAGTACCTGCCACGTAGGTCCCACTGTACAAGCACAGGGTTCGGATATCTAACCTGGCAGAAGAGTTCCACTTTTTCTCCGATTTCTGGGTGCGGATTGGAAGCACTGGCGATGATGTGGGAATCAGTACCTGCAACACATCAAGACATACAGTAAACTGGAGTTTAAACCACCGGTTCATTATGTTCATAAGCACACCCACAATCGAAATGGGAGTGAATAAAACATAACAAGTGTTATGCTGAATGGCTGGAATCGGTGGCTCAAGGCCTAGGCTGGCCTGGATTGTAATGCAACTGATTCATTGAAGCCTATTAAAATCAATTTTCACCCTGTGTGAGGCCACAAAAACAGAATTGGATCAGACAAGTGTCAGTTTCACCCTAATCCTTATAACCAACTATTCATTCCAGTGTGGGGTTGTGATTGGAGTGGTGATCAGCATAATACTTGTTAGTTTTATTCCATCCCATTTCGATTGTCGGTGTGCTTATGAACAACACTAGAAATTGGCTTGTCAGCCAATTTGAAGACCGCCCTTAGAAATTAGGCAAAGTTGACTGATCGAGAATTACTGAGTGGCAATGTAGAAAGTTCGGTCGATGGGCAAGGGTATAGAGAGGCTCAAGGTGTCATGGATTTGTAACATTAGAATTACAAAGCTCACAGTGCTCAGAATTACAATGCACATTTAAAGCACCGCGGTATTGCCACTTTCTGTCGACAGCTGGCGCCACCGACACCATTCACAGTGTTGGAGAATGTATGATTACACTACAATGCATGCGTGGTTTACCAAGTCGTCAATAGAAGTCTCTCCCTTAACGCAGGTAGGTGTAACNTTGCTATTATCGCCATCGTATCTCTTATTTTAAGAAAAAAACGTAATGAGATTAAAAGAAAATTTCATCTGCTACACGATGATGTAAGTTTTACTGTCGGGTGACCAAAACAAACAGGTTATTTTCATGCCAGAAGTAAATGGAAATAACGTTAGAAAAACGACATTTTGGTCACAACGCTCGCAGCGACGCCGTGTGGTGCTAGTACAGCGCGGTCCTCATTGTCTCCCAATTGAGTGTGGAAAAAGATAGATAGAAATAAATAAAAATTTCCTACCTACCCAGTGATATCAAGATGGTCCCTATATTGATATGTACCATAATGAACCTGTGGTTTAAACTCGAGTTTACTGTATTTTCACTTCGAGACTTTCAGCAATGCCCCCTATTCTCGATCCGTATGACGTATGACTTTCATAGTAAATAGGAGCTGTCAGTCAGTTGACCAATCGGAACCAAGACCGTCCAATTCAACGCCTAGTGGGCAATCTCGTACCCAGATATTACGCTCGGCCGAAGTTGAATGTCGCTACACTTGACTACCTCCGGTCGTCAAATGTCCCTGCTGCGAGTGCGTCATTTAGCATGTCATGTAAGACCGAAAGAGTAAGTGGTGCATCTTGAATTTTTAAATTTCCGCTTCGTTTCTTCGAAGTGGAAACTATGAGATAAATTTCAAAGTTTAATACACCGTAACTCTATCGGTCTAACGTCATACGCTAAAAGACCTCCTGCAGCAGGCGGTATTTGTGGTACCAATCATATCCTGAAATACATTACGTCATGGAAATGAAGTCCGATTTCGTA
Source organism: Notospermus geniculatus (assembly GCA_002633025.1). Taxonomy (NCBI): domain Eukaryota; kingdom Metazoa; phylum Nemertea; class Pilidiophora; order Heteronemertea; family Lineidae; genus Notospermus; species Notospermus geniculatus. Next base: position 108,981 of record NMRB01000108.1, read on the forward strand.
TTTCGTACTTCGTTTTGCGTCAGATTTGCGAAACCTCCCTTAGGCTTCCCTTACATAGAAGTATGCGGTATACGAAAATGCCTGTTAACAAAGGCTTCCCGAGGATTCACGACCGTGAAGCCTTTGTTAGCAGTCGTTTTCGTATGCCGTATACTTCTATGTAAGGGACGCCTAATGTATTGGTCCGCTAGACGTGTGTAATACCGTCTTTTGCCGACTAACGCGACTGACTGCTCCTATTCTGTAATTGATGAAGAAACAAACCTACATGCAACTCTCAGCACAGCCTCCGCCATGACCTTAAAGTTCATTGAGTCGACCACTTTACACCTGTATTTCCCTCCTGCACGCCTGTCCACCGGACTTAGGAATAAAGTTGATGTATAGCACAGATTGGATGGAGAGGAGAGAGATCGAGAGAAATTCAGTGAAAACAAGGAAGACCGCCCCATTGGGGTGGGGCGGTCTTAATAATGAACCGGTGGTTTAAACTCGAGTTTACTGTATTTTCACTCGAGACTTTCAGCAATGCCCCCTATTCTCGATCCGTATGACGTATGACTTTCATAGTAAATAGTAGCTGTCAGTCAGTTGACCAATCGGAACCAAGACCGTCCAATTCAACGCCTAGTGGGCAATCTCGTACCCAGATATTACGCTCGGCCGAAGTTGAATGTCGCTACACTTGACTACCTCCGGTCGTCAAATGTCCCTGCTGCGAGTGCGTCCTTCAGCATGTCATGTAAGACCGAAAGAGTAAGTGGTGCATCTTGAATTTTTAAATTTCCGCTTCGTTTCTTCGAAGTGGAAACTAAGATAAATTTCAAAGTTTAATTACATGTATACACCGTAACTCTATCGGTCTAACGTCATACGCTAAAAGATCTCCTGCAGCAGGCGATATTTGTGGTACCCATCATATCCTGAAGTACATTACGTCATAAATGAAGTCCGATTTCGTATTTCGTACTTCGTTTTGCGTCACATTTGCGAAACCTTCCAATGTATTGGTCCGCTAGATGTGTGTTACCGTCTTTTGGCGATAAACGCGGCTGACTGATCCTATACATGTATTCTATTGTAGTTGATAATGACAAAACAAACCTACATGCAACTCTCAGCACAGCCTCCTCCATGACCTTAAAGTTCATTGAGTCGACCACTTTACACCTGTATTTCCCTCCTGCACGCCTGTCCACCGGACTTAGGAATAAAGTTGATGTATTTCCTGATGATATCTGTTGTCCGTCTTTATACCATGTGTACGTCATCAGCCGTGCGAATGGCTGCCAAGCGTTGCAGGTCAAGGTGTGGTTGGTGCCGACGATGGGTTCGCTGTCGAAGCCCGTGAGGATTGGTGGGTCCCTCGGAGGCTCTGAAGGAATGAAGAATGTATCAGAAGGTGAATGGTGTGAAACCGGAACGATTTGCCTCGGTTATCAAAACTCCGCGTTAAAGCGGACGGCTAAGGGAACTGTAACCACGGTGAATGGAGGCAGAGACCTCCATTTCCTAACTGGGGACTCCTCAGTTAGAGCACGTTTAGATGGAGGACATCTTTGGGACTGACAAATGCGATCACGTCAAAGCGAGAGAAGGAATGGCGTAATGGGACCTGGACTCTGACATCCTTAAAGCCGGTGTGACAGGGATGAAAGTCCCCCTGGAATCAAAGTCCGGTCTTAGGGATTAGAATATACTAGCTTTAGTACCCGGTAAACCGGGTAATTTGTATGTGTTATTGTATAAGACACGGTACTTTGTGCGAATTTAGCCCAGGCGCGGACGTACCTCAGTGACTTGATGACGTCATAACGTCAAATTCAGATGGCAACGGCGATGACATGCATGACGTAACACAACGTTTGTGACGTCATTGCTTTTGAATTTGATGCAATTTCACTGAAAAACGCTGCTTAAAGCGTAGTTTGGCCGATTTTAAACTTTTAACCTTGAAAAGATCACTCCTTGTATCATGAGCAATCGAATAAGGTCTTGCTCATCTTCCTCCATGCAGCGGTTGCAGAGAACATTCGTGACAAAGACCGGGCGAATTTGCTTTATATGTATTAGATTAGATGGCTATGTACTGGAAACTTTTCTTCATCAAAATGACGAACTCAGGTTCGTTTTCATTATCACCAAACTGAGTACCGGTATCTAAATTCTTCAAAATGACAAGTCCAGGTTCGTCATTTTGATGAACATTATACAAGGATGCGCCAAAACGACAAGTCCACCTTTCGTCATTTTGATGAACCTTTGTTTATGTTCGTCAAAATGACGAACCTGGACTTGCCATTTTGACGAATTTAATATATACTCAGTTTGGTGATGGAAAACGAACCTAAGTTCGTCATTTTGATGAAGAAAACTTTTTCAGTGTGGAGACCATGACCACTCGAACATACCCTTACAATAGCGGGCTATTGTTTGGCGGACTTGCATTCCTTGGACGTTGATTCCTGTCACACCTGTCTACACCAGTCAAAAACCGCAACATTAACATCATCAATGAAGCTCAGTGAATATGAACATTCTTTCATCAACAATGCTGAACAAATTGAAGCTTAAAGGAGCTGGACGTCCAAGTTGTAAACACTCACTCACTGGTTCTCTATCCACGCGACGCCTGCGGCGCTGCCACCTATTGTCGGTGATATGTACTGACGTGAATATCGTGAATGAGTTGCATCGGACCGGGCACCAGTCTAACAATCACGGGGCGCTACTGGTGCTGCCACCTGCATGAAGGAATAAAACTAGTTTGCCGACCATGTTTGTAAACAAACAAGCTTGTTTACAACTTCGGCGTCTAACTCCTTTAATATTGATTTCTTGTTGATCTTGCAGTCCAGACTCCTCAACACTTTCAAATCAACAAACTTCAACTCCCTGTTGAGCCTCGTTGATGATGTTGATGTTGCAGATTGTTGACTAGTGTTAAAGCACCTGGCTCGCGGGGTTTGTTTTGATTTTTATGGCACCTCCCATAAAGAGTGAATCTAGCCTCCAGGCAAAGCCGTGCTCCAGTCATAGGCAAAGCCTGTGCAAATATGCGAACGTGCACCTGGGACGAGGTTCCATTAAAAATTTGTTCAAATGGATTAATGACATTTTCAAATGCAGTCGGTCATAATGTACATTTAAAATGACGAACTTAGGTTCGTTTTCATTATCACCAAACTGAGTACCGGTATCTAAATTCTTCAAAATGACAAGTCCAGGTTCGTCATTTTGATGAACATTATACAAGGATGCGTCAAAACGACAAGTCCACCTTTCGTCATTTTGATGAACATTTGTTTATGTTCGTCAAAATGACGAACCTGGACTTGCCATTTTGACGAATTTAATATATACTCAGTTTGGTGATGGAAAACGAACCTAAGTTCGTAAAATTTTTGTACTATTCACGTTGATTTCGAAGCGGTAGATTTTTCAGAATACGCCTCCGAAGTTTGGCTGTCTAATGCATTTCCCATTAAACTAAAATCCTTCTTTCGCCTTTTTCTCAAAATGGTGCTTGATATCGAGGACCAACGGTCATGGCGCCAAACAAACCCCGCGAGCCATTTGCTTTAAAAAGAGGTGTCCCCGGGCAGAGAGGTGGGAACTTCCCTTCGCCGTTGAATTTGTTCCCGAATTATGGGCGGTAGCCAGGGTAGCGGAAATTTTCTAAAAGTCGAGAGGGATTTTAGGGAGTATAGGTCTACTTACTTGGAACGGTTATTTTCAAAGGTTTACTCGAGCAACCACGGCGCTTTCCATAATCTCGACACTTCCAGTACCCAGCAATGGAATCATGGACTTTATTGATGACAAGAGTGAAGTTTTGAGCCACTTTGGACACCTTGCACACTGTTCCCGGTGCCCAATTTATGTTGCCCTTTTCACGATACACGTTACATGTTCTATACACGGCGGCGATCGCTCTGTCCGAGACTGGAGAAAGGGAACTATGGTCCCACTGTATGAGTGAATGGTCCGGGTATTTAACCTGGCAGAAAAGTTCAACTTTCTCTCCGATTTCCGGGTTCGTATTGGAAGCACTGCTTGCAATTTCGGATTCTGAGCCTACAAAATAGTAA
>NMRB01000108.1:126063-144524 GCA_002633025.1 Notospermus geniculatus
AGAAAAAGTAAAAAAAAATCGAAACATTTTAAAATTTAGAAAAAAAATGGAATACACAAAACATCGGAGTGGTACATGTAGGTGACGTCAAACTATGGCCGAAGTTCTGAAGTTTATTCTCGACAATAACTGACCATGGAGGTATATTATACCTCCATGAACCGACGCCCAGCAGAATCGCATATTTATTACTTTCCAAACTACAAACTCACCGACTCACACCGGCACGCATCGGTTGTCCGAACTTCGCCGGTAGAAATTTTCCACGCATTTCTCACAGTTCGGTCCGTCTGTGTTGTCTTGACAATCCAAGCAGCGGCCACCGTGGCCTGTTTCTCGGTAGAGCCTCTCGTCGAAGACACAGCGACTGGCGTGACCATTACAATTACATGCTGTTCAATAGGAAATCAGAGAAATACAGTGAGAACTTGCAGCTCTCCAAACTGAGAACCTGCAGCTCTCCAAACTGAGAACCTGCAACTCTCCAAACTGAGAACCTGCAGCTCTCCAAACTGAGAACCTTGCAGCTCTCCAAACTGAGAACCTGCAACTCTCCAAACTGAGAACCTGCAGCTCTCCAAACTGAGAACCTTGCAGCTCTCCAAACTGAGAACCTGCAGCTCTCCAAACTGAGAACCTGCTGCAGCAGCTCTCCAAACTGAGAACCTGCAGCTCTCCAAATTGACCCTAACTTGATCAGTTTCATGCACATTGATAGTAGAAGTAGTGAGGTTTCGCAATTCTGACGAAACTCGAAGTACGAAATTCAACTTCATTCCCAAGACCCAATGTATTTTTGGAGATGTTTGGTACCAACCACAGAATGTCTCTGCTGCCAGAGAGTTTTTCAGCATGTTATGTAAGATGGAGAGTTATGGTGCTTCTTGGGTTTTTAAATTTCCACTTTGTAGGTAAGAAATGGAAACGAAATACGAGAGTATAGTGAGGTTTCGCAAGTCTGACGAAACACGAGGTACGAAATACGAAATTCGACTTCATTTCCATGACGTAATGTATTTTGACTTATCAAGAGCGGTGACATTGTCACTCACCGACACATTCATTGGCGTCAGCAGCTGATGCCATAGCCCAAGGTTTGTCGTTGTAAAACGGGAGGCATTCATTACAGTCTGGACCAGCGGTGTTGTGTTCGCATTCGCACACGAGACGGTCCGGTCCGATCTCACTGGCGCTTTCAACACAGCGGCTGGCGTGGCCATTACACTTGCATCTTGAGTAAAGGAGAAAAGTACATGTATTGGAATCGATTAGAAGAAGCATAAAGGAATCAAACATCAAGGTTTCGCTGCGAACGATGAAGTAACTGAGGGATAAACTTCATGTGTTGCCACCAGATGTCTCTCACTGCCTAAATTTTTGCTTTACGTAGGCTATAGGCAGGAGCTTCAACTTTTTTATGGTAGTGGGGTGCATGAATCTGTCAGCTTGATGCCTTGAGTTCCATTTCTGAGGATAACAGAGCTATTTTCAGCACAGTTAGTGTTCCATGTGTAAATAGTGTTCCATGGTTCGTGTATCGGTCGACTAGTCGCAAAGTAAAGCCTACGTCACAAATGCACCGGCCCCGTACGATTTTCCCCACCCAGCGGCTTGCTGTGGATTTTAGAGACTGGAACTCGGATCTAAGATGAATCATGCCGAAATCACCTCAATAGATAGGCGGAAAGTAGGCTGGATCAAACTGGGCACCGTAGAAATTGGCCAAAATGTCTGTTTTTACTCGCCGTACGGGCCCCGGAGTGGACATGTGACTGGGGCTTAAGTCGGCCTTTGCGACCGAAAATTAAACATGTTGAATTTTTGGTCTCTTGATGCGGTCGAAATTCTTTGGTCTCCGTTGGCCATTCAAAGCGGTCATTCAGCTCGTCCAGTGCAACATCTTCCGCAAACAATGTAACAAGCCCTCAAGCGGTCAGATATGAGACGAGATTCGATTAAAGGAGTTCGACGTCCAAGTTGTAAACAAACCAGTTTGTTTACAAACAGTGGTCGGCAAACTAGTTTTATTCCTTCGTGAAGGTGGCAGCACCAGTAGCGCCCCGTAATCGTTAGACTGGTGCCCGGTCCAATGCAACTCACTCAACCACTCACTGGTTCTCTATCCACGCTGTGCTGCCACCTATTATCGGTGATATGTACAAACGTTCGATCCTCAGATTCGGCTGGGTGACCGAGCGGCTGGGTGACCGAGACTAGTGAATATCGTGTTTACAACTTGGACGTCCAGCTGCTTCAATCGGGTGACCACAGTGACTGGTCGCTTGCTGAACGGTCTGCCGCAGAGTAGGCGACAAATCCTGCAAATCTCCAGTCGCTCTAGCAGTCGGAAGGGTAGTCTCCTCAAAAATCGCACGAAAAATAGCAGGTGTGCGCCATGCTTTACTATCCGCAGCATCCTCCGACAGTTGGGAGTTTACCTCGAGGTAATAAAAAACTGTTTTGGGAAAAGGGGGTTTAATAGGGGTTTAAGGTCCCGAATGAATCCACATCCACCCAGGCCACATCCCACACCCTAGGGTCTAACTATTTGGAGGGGGTGTATGTTTCTACTACGAAATGATTTTGATTTTGAGATTTTGGGTCTCTGCCTCCCTACTACGTATAAGTCATACATGTATTTTGAATCCATAATTTAAACGACATGGACACTGAAAACCGGTATTCTGTACTATTCTGTTCATTTTGTGAGGGGGGCACACCACTTTTTAACTGTGTTGGCCTATCTAAAGCAGTCTATTTTCCAACATATTTTACTCACCTTCCACCAATTGATAAATCAGAAATGGCGTAGAAATATGATTGTAATGATTTCTTCTCACCAAGCACCTCGTCTCCAAACGTATTGAGTCGTGTCAGAACGATACGGATGTCTGTGGCAGTAACCCAATCCTGTAAAATTGAAACGCAGTGGATATTATATCGGGTGTCCCGAAAAAAGTGAACCGCTTTTTGACAAGTATTTTCTCAGCGATAGATAAACCGAATTCATTGGACATTTTCACAGAGTAACCTCAGGGTATCATCAACAAGTCTGCAAAATATCTAAGAGAGCCGTCACAAATTACGCGAGTACATGTACATGTACTGTCAAATTCAAAACGGCATGTTAAAAAATCCAATATCAGAACTGTGCAATGTGACCTTCATCATGTTCATGCAGGTGTTGACATGCTGTTTTGAATTTGACAATACTCGCATAATTCGCGACCGATCTCCTAGATATTTCGCAGACTTGTTGACGATACCCTAAGGTTACTCTGTGAAAATTTCCAATGAATTCGGTTTATCTATCACTGAGAAAATACTCGTCAAAAAAGCGGTTCACCCTTTTTGGGACACCCGATATACCGACCGTCGGCTCCGACGTAGTTGATGAAAAATTCTTGCGGACCACTTCCCCGCCGATTGGTTGAACGCTTTCCTGACGCGTTACTTACGCGCCAGTCTGCCACCGCCTATACACACCTGTAAAGCTGGACTGTTCTCATAGTTGTAGGCACTTGGTCTCCGTTCTAACGTACTGAAGGCTACGTTACCACCGCTGAGTGGTGAAATGTCGCTGTATCGTGCTGAGCAAGTGGCAAGCTGTTCATTTCTACGGCTGATGTACTGGTTCGGTGGCACCCCAAAAGTCGCTTCACACGACGCACTGTAGTATTGATACGGTATCCACTCTCCGTCGAACGTGGTGCGTTTGTAGATGGCGAAACTCTCCGGTCGTGGAGATTGGAATTTTAATCGGATGTACGTAATTTCATAGGCTTTACCTTAGAAAATACAAGAAATAAAGGGCCTAGTGTTAGTTTCGAGTGATGAAATAGAGATTTTTTACAATTCGTGAAACCCGGTGTGATACAGTAAACTCGAGTTTAAACCACCGGTTATTTATAAGCACACCCAAAGTAGGGTCAGTTTCACCCTAGGCCTTAAGCAACTATTCATTCCATCACGTGGTTGTGATCGTACAAGCAATTCCAGCCATTCAGCGTAATAGTTGTTATGTTTTATCCACTCCCATTTCGATTGTGGGTGTGCTTATGAACCGGTGGTTTAAACTCGAGTTTACTGTATCTGTCAGTGATTCTGTTTATCAATGTTTCCCCTAGACTGGTACCCGATCCTAACTATTTTACATCGGGCTTTTGCATATGTTAGGACCGGGCGTGCCTACCGCCTTCTTGCCTCTGATTGGTCGGTGCTGGCGCAGGTGGTAAGTATGTGAACTATTATGTTGATAGATTTTCTATTTTTAACATGGAAAACCCCCGGCGTGATTGGTGAATTTCCTGGGTCAAAAGGTCGGTCACCTTCTATCTGCATTCTGGTACGTCAGCCGTATTGAGAATTGAATAAATTTACATAATTTACATAAAATTTTCAAGTGACGTCACTGTCAGAATTCCTCCACAAATGGCGGCCACGACTGGTCCTACCATTCAAAAGCGACACCATCGGTAGGACCAGGTACTAGTCTATGTTTCCCCTTATTGTTTGAGAAACGCTGCCAGATACATGTAGATCGACACGCAGTTCTCTGAGTGTCCCTGATTAAGTCGCAGCTTTCGTCAGACAACACACATCCTGCGAAAGTCGGCCATGACAGGTCAGAAGGGGTGAACATTAACCTGGGCCTAGTATAGGGGGCCTAGTGAATTTGTACAGTTGGCTCCTGTGCTTACCGTCTGTACAATGCACTAGGCCCAAGGTTTGTTTATCCCTTCTGACCTGTCATGGCCGACTTTCGCAGGATGTCTAAAGAAGAGGAACATTCACAGAGGGGTAACATTTAAAAACGTTACACCGGCGCCTCTCAACCAGGCCAGCGTGACAGAGAAGAGATTTTTTGAAAATATTGCATATTTTAATTGGCATTAGGGCAAAATGGTGCGCAATTCAGTGGTACAAATGTAGAAATAATTACATGTATGATGCCTATATGGAACAAAGCAAGAAAAATGAAATGACCCGTAATTATTGGAAGTGCATGTGCCTAAAAAGTTGTTTAATCATGGAACTTGAAACGGGTCAAATAGCTGTACACTACATCCTAATACAGTATAAATACAGTCTAAATATTTATGCTGATCTCTCGACATGCCACGACTGCCATGTAATCACAACAGCAGAGGAAAATTATGGGGACCACCTATTATACAGTAATTTGCAAACGTTTAGGACTGTAACCACTTGTTGGTTTTTCTGTCAGTGCCCTGGGTCAGTGCCCAGCATTACATCCATGATTTCGGAAAAGAGGGGCACACTGTGCTAGAAAGATCGAAATCTACGCTGAATTTCAATGATTTGCTCCAAATTTCAGACGAATTTCACGGTCAATTCTACAGACTTGTTGGCCGACAGGGGGCGCGCGCCGGGTGCACCTACGTCACAATCCTTGCATAATTAGCTCATTCATGCATAATTAGACATGGGTCTGGAGGGAAAGTTTACATTACAAATGTATTAGAAAAGGTGTGAATTGCTAATTTTCACGCCTGATATTATCAGGCGTGAAAATACTTGTTTAAAACAAGTAATGCAAAATTTTGGGGATAAAATGTGGTTTTATTCTCGAGTACACATACCAGAAAGTTGGACTGATTTTAGAAGTAGTCAACAAAATATTTTGCTTTTGGTCTCATTAACTTCAGTAACTTCTAATTTCCATCCAATATGGGCCGATTTAATAGACGTTTGCTAAAGCTAACCATTGGTTCCACCAAAAATACATAGGCATGCGAAAAATGTACAACTTAATTTTCACCAAAAAGCCCTGTTTGGATGGATAGTAAGCGGTATACATGTTCAGAGTTTAGAAAACGGGGCTTTTTGGTGAAAAAATTTTGTTGTACATTTTTTGCACGCCTATCTATTTTTGGTGGAACCAATGGTTAGCTTAGCAAACGTCTATTAAATCGGCCCAATGTCGGCATAAACTAAGGGCTAAACAGGAAGTGACATCACGTGCATACCCTCTATTAAAGGAAGAGCTCATGCATACATGATTCTGTCCGAATAAAAATTCTTACCAAGTTTTAGAGTGAGGTTGACTTGATTTGGATACTGAATACCACCCTCGTACATCGTCTCACTCTGCCACCAAGTTGGGTTCCAAGCGTTATGGGAGTCGGTCATATACTCCGGCGGATGAGACAAGCTAGGAACACTAGCATTGCAAACCGAACTGCAGCTGGTAGCCGACGTACCGATTTGCGGACAAAATCGGGTGGGTGGATCACCGCACGTACTGGTCGCATCCACGGGATTTTCGTAGGCAACGTTTTGGAACGCCGGCATACATCGTTGAGGTCTTCCGTTTGAATCGTAGCAATTAGAATTGCCTTGTCCACATCCGAAGGGGAGAAGAGACCCGAGAATAAGTACAGTAAAAGTCAGGGAGTAATCTCCGTGAAATCCGCTGTTTGCAGAGCTTGAAGTCGGACACCTTCGACGTCCAGCCATCCTGACCATTATTCTGTGTCATCTCATCATCACGTGACTATACATGTAAATGTAGGCCTAGGTGATCACGCGAGATGGTGTTACAGGGCCCTGTTTTATAATTATTTGTGGACAAATCAGCCTATGATAAGCCAACTGTATCGGCCTATGAGCGATATCGATGTGTACGAGATTATGATGCAATACCAGGACTTCACGTCACTGATTAGATAACCACATGGTGATAATTCAATGTTGGTAGCCAACAAAGGACCAAGTTGGAATTTACCAACTCGAAGACCGTTCCTTGGTCCAACCCATTTACATTTTGAAAAGGACTCAATGTCTCCACGTCATTTAGGCCCTACAAAAAAATTAACACAGCATTTTACCTTTGGCTGTTGGGAACAAAATGAGGTCACAACCGAGCGTGTCGGCTATTGCTGGTGTGCCGGCCAGGGTTCATAAATCTTGCCCTCCCTAAGCTGCATTTCCACGAGGAAATTATTGCTGTCTGACAGCAATAATTGACTATCTGACAGTCAATTTTTTTGGCTGTCTGAGAGCAATAATTGACTATCTGACAGCAAACTTTCGACAGAAATCTGTCACGTGGAGCGGCGCCTTAAGTGTAAATGGGACACTTCTTGACCCCAATAACTCATCAGTGTTCCGCCGCGACAAAAGCCAGGACAACAACTGCTGCGAGGCAATAAACCGTAATTCCACTACTTTCCAATATAATATAACTTTTTTATATAATTATATGTATAAAAAACTTACCATTTCATCTCATTAACTCATGACAATGACTTGGACGCTTTCCATGCCATCTCATTAGGCCATCTGAACAAGTAATTAGGCCTAAAAGCCGTTCCATTTTCCACCCACACCATTTATTTCACCATATAATGATTGCTACATGTATGATCCCGTTTGCTGCATAACAGACGTGTAATTCAACTGAGGCGCCACGTGGAAATCAATATTGGTCCACGTGGGCCTACAGTCCCTATAATGAGGAACCCGCGAACTAACGCCACGACGTGGCGCTCTCAGTGTAAGACCCGGAAGTCCTATTTTCTAACAGTAGCCTATTTCCATTTATTTCTTGCCCCAAAATAAACCACTCTGTTTGGTTCGATTTTGATAAAATTACACGGCCCTGTTTCATTTTCAATGTTCTCCATATAGGCCTAATATGAAAATGTCCAACGACATGTGAGCGCACAGCAGCGCATGGTCGGGGGAGACCCACCGAACCCCCCCCCCCCCCCTTCTGGGGGAACCCCCAGACCCCACTCTGAAACAGACCCGAGCCTGCCGATCATTGTGGAACTGGCAGCATCTGCGCGCAGGGAATCGTAACCGTGTTCAGGTCACCTGCGACTAAAAAACAGCATCGCAAAGTTCTCGCAGTCATGTGACTTGTGAACATGTGACTTTTTCAAGATGGCAGCGCCCATGCAGGAATGAAAATGCTGATCACTGATTGGTTTTAGTTAGTCGTAACTCAAGTCAGGTCGACTGCGACTGGATTACGCCCGTCGGTATCATGATTCGTCGTGGCGCAGAAGTTGAACATGTTCAACTCTTGCGATTCGTGATCTTTTGGATCGGCGACTGATCCTGATCGTCGAAGGCGAGACGCAACTGCAGTCATGTCACACCATATCGGCGACTGATTTGTTCCACGTTGTCGTGCCTCAGACGCAACGTGATCCTGCAAAGTCAGTCTCCGCCTGTTCTGTGCCATCGCAAGGTCGACCTGACATCAGCATAACTCTTTGGTATAAAGGTTTATGTAAAGTGACTCGAAATCTCGAATTTTTTACGCAAAAAATCTGGCTAACTGCACACTAAATTTGGAAAACAAGGCTCGGGGGCCCTAGGGAACCGTCATAAGAAGGTGCCCCGAGCCTTTTTTTCTCCATTTAGTGCGCAGTTAGTCAGATTTTTTGCGTCAAAAATTCGAGAAATTCGAGTCACTTTACATAACCTTAACGGAATTTTCGGCCCTGGATCATTAGCGTATCTATAAAGACAATGAGGTGACATGGGTTTGTTTTTATGCGTCCGTTGATTAAAAATGCTCATGCTCCGGCAACCAGTTGTATCTAGTTGCGCTCGTTGAAGACCCTGGGTGCGAGGATGCCAGTTGCCCAACTGGTCAATCTCTGCCGATGTGAGTGGAGCGCCCATATCGACAGCGGCCGATCAGTTGAGATGTTTGCAGTTGCAAGGCCGATGTCGAAAGCGAGCTAACCCAGCAAAAATTTGAAACTAGACAAATGATACTCCTCCACACAAAATCCTGACAAGATGACTGACTTCAATTGTTTCCTTCAAGTTCCGGCCGTCAAGATGGGTAAATGGCCAATTCATGCTTCCTCGCCGAGCAGTATGCAAGATAGACTGGTACCCGATCCTAACTATTTTACATCGGGCTTTTGCATATGTTAGGACCGGGCGTGCCTACCGCCTTCGTGCCTCTGATTGGTCGGTGCTGGCGCAGGTGGTAAGTATGTGAACTATTATGTTGATAGATTTTCTATTTCTAACATGGAAACCCCCCGGCGCGATTGGTGAATTTCTTGGGTCAAAGGCCGGTCACCTTCTATCTGCATTCTGGTACGTCAGCCGTATTGAGAATTGAATAAATTTACATAATTTACATAAAATTTTCAAGTGACGTCACTGTCAGAATTCCTCCACAAATGGCGGCCAAGACTGGTCCTACCATTCAAAAGCGACAACATCGGTAGGACTAGGTACTAGTCTATATGCAAGACGGAAAATATTTGTATTAGAAACCAGCGTGGCAAGAACATTTTCCGTTTGGCACACGACCGGTATGGGCATTTTCTGCGCTGAAGAATCCGTTAGTCAGACCTGCAGAGTGGCAGTTTCTGATATCAAACATTCATACATAAGCGATTCGTTCGCTCGTTCGATTCGTTCGAACGACTCGCTCGCTGATGAATTTTTGCTAATGCATGTATTGAATATCTTTCGCTTGTAGGAAACTTCACATTAGTGAGGTTTCGCAAATCTGACGAAATACGAAGTACGGAAATGCGAAATTGGGCTTCATTTCCATGACGTAATGTATTTCAGGAGATGGTTGGTACATGTACCACAATATCGCCTGCAGCAAGAGCATCTTTTAGTGCAAGGGCGGATCCAGGATTTTGCCTACGTGGGGGGGGGGGTGCAGACAGGGCCAAAAGGGCAATACCCTGATGGAAAAGCCCGCAGGCCTCTTCAGAGAAGCCTAGCGCACATCGACCTTGCGACTGGAAGCAACTGAACGCAACAGTCGCTATCGATGTGCGCGTGCGCGTTCAATCTGGAATAAGGCCAGTTGAGACAAATACAAAATAACACAAAGGCCAAATATGACGAGATGAATTGCGAAAAGGCCAGATCAGAGAAGGCGAAATGGGAGAAGGGGAAATTGGAAAAGGCAAATTGAGAAAAGGCAGAATGGGCAGACACTATTCCCACGGCCCTGCGGGAACATGGGCTACGAACAGGCCGACTATAGTTGCCGTAGACTGACGCCGGAAAAAGATAAGCTTGATGAATAGCTTTTGCCGGAAAGGGCACTTCGTCGCCAAAAAGGCACTCTCTGCCGAAAAAGGCACCTTATGACGAAAAAGGGCATTCTGGCCCGGAAGGGGGGTTGCGCACCCCCTGCTCCCCCCCCCCCCNCCCCCCCCCCCCCCCCCGGATAGTGTTAGTGTATGACGTTAGACCTATAGAGTTGCAGTCTATGTTAAACTTTGAAATTCATCTTTCGTTTCCAACAAAGTGGAGATTTAAAAATTCAAGATACACCATAACTCTCTCGGTCTTACATGATATGCTAAAAGACGCACTGGCAGCAGGGACATTTGTGGTACCAACCATCTCGAGAGATACATTAGGTCATGGAAATGAAGTTGAATTTCGTATTTCGTACTTCGTGTTTCGTCAGATTTGTGAAACCTCGCTATTATTGCTATAAAAGTCATGTCGCTTATTTCATTCGTAATATTTTAGTTACTATTTTCCTGACGTCACTCCTAATACTTTGATCCTCCTGCAACGCAGAAGAGGTAAAAATTAATCGCGTAGTTGGCGAGTGATAGGTTTGAGGTAACGAAAAATAGGGCGTCGTATCGGAGGCTCCAATATCGGACACTCCTGTCGTAAAGCTCACCAAGTTCGGGAATGCCGTCTATCAATAACAAAGTCAACCTATACGGCATTGTTGTCATTACATATGCAAAACAGACGATAATCAACATCCGGTTTATATATCTCGTCTCGTTCTCGCGAGATTTGCTTCCGTTCGTTTGGTCGGCCGTATTTTTCGTCTGCTTTCTCCATTTTGTGGAACCTTTTAGTGTGATGATGATCCAAATGTTGCAGACGACGATGATTGCAAAAGGAAACAAAGATCCGACGCAGAGATGGTAGGTGACGACCAGGGCTTCGAGGTTAGGATGGCCGGTGATGAGGACGGAGACCATTAAGGGAACTACATGTAGAAATAGGAATGTTAAGCCTCGCTTATGTCGCCCTTACGTACAGTCAGAACTAGTTGGCAACTGATAATCGGCGCATAGTTGGAACTAATTAGTCACAACTACTAGTAAATCTGTGTCGACATAAGCACTCAAACGACGGCGATAAACTAGTTCCAGGCAGTTGCGACCGATCGGTATTTTTCTACTCGGTGGCGACATGAGCTATCAGTTGCAACTTGTTGACGCTGTTTCTATCACAGCGTAGGGCGACATAAGCGAGGCTTTAGAAACCAATCTGCCTAAAAAGCCTAGCATAGCCTACATCACACCTGCGACTGCAGACAACTAGTCGCCACTGAACTACCTGGCGACTAGGAGGATCTAGCTGAAATTGGAGGCGACTGATCAGTCACCAGAAACGGTCGATGTACGCATCCGTGCGAATCGCTGGAACTGAGATTTTGCCAATCCCCGCGAGTTGCAAATGTTCAACTTTCTAGCGACTACATTAGTTGTACCCAGTTTCGTTCAGTCACTGCGATGTACATTTTCTGAACAAAACCGAGTGTCATCGAGTCCCAACGCCCCGGATGTTACCCGAGCTGCTGCCAATCGCAAGTGTGGTCGGGACATGACGACTGACTGGATCCTCCTAGTTTTACTGAATTGCTGAATTTGCGATGTGCGCGCAGCACGTAGCCTACATTGTACGTCACCAGCGACTGATCAGATCAGTTGCTTCCAGTCTCGCAGGTGCGATGTACATGTACGCCTGGCTTTCGGAATCGTCAACAATACACAAGAATACAAATTTAAAGGAGCCCGGTATTTCCACTTTTTCTCGACAGCCGACGCCACCATCGCCGTGCTCTCCACTCTCCAACCCCAGGGACAAACTACCATGTCGGCGAATGGACCCGATGTACTACCGGTACGTACATTTTGTAAGTTTTTTGTAGTTCGTGTTGCTGCCGCTAGGTGGCTCCCTCTACGTCGGCAGTCAAAATACCAGTAAGAGATCGCACCTACGTCACAATCCTTGCATAATTAGCTCATTCCATGCATAATTAGACATGGGTCTGGAGAGGGAAAGTTTACATTACAAATGTATTAGAAAAGGTGTGAATTGCTAATTTTCACGCCTGATAAACAAGTATCAAATGCACAATTTTGGGGATAACGGTTTTGGAACGCCGGCATACATCGTTGAGGTCTTCCGTTTGAATCGTAGCAATTTGAATTGCCTTGTCCACATCCGAAGGGGAGAAGAGACCCGAGAATAAGTACAGTAAAAGTCAGGGAGTAATCTCCGTGAAATCCGCTGTTTGCAGAGCTTGAAATCAGACACCTTCGACGTCCAGCCATCCCCATTATTCTGTATCATCTCATCATCACGTGACTATACATGTAAATGTAGGCCTAGGTGATTACGTGAGCTGGTGTTACAGGGCCCTGTTTTTATAATTCTTTGTGGACAAATCAGCCTATGATAAGCCAACTGTATCGGCTTATCAGCGATATCGATGTGTACGAGATTATGATGCAATACCAGGACTTCACGTCACTGATTAGATAACCACATGGTGATAATTCAATGTTGGCAGCCAACAAAGGACCAAGTTGGAATTTACCAACTCGAAGACCGTTCCTTGGTCCAACCCATTTACATTGAAAAGGACTCACTAGCCGTGGTTACACTACATAGAAATCCCCGTGTTTTGTGACACCCGGGTCTAGCCCGGCTCTGAAAAATCCCTCCTGAGGCCCGGTGACCGTCAACACTACTCATATTTTGTGACGGGGACATAAATTACACTGTCATGACTGTAAGCCTCCAAAAACCGTTCGAGCTCGGAGGGGATTATTACACCGCGTTTTTAACAGGTGTGGACAGAAAAAACCCGGGTTCGACACGGGTTTTTTTATGTAGTGTAACGAGGGCTAATATGTCTCCACGTCATTTAGGCCCTACAAAAAATTAACACAGCATTTTACCTTTGGCTACTGGGAACAAAATGAGGTCACAACCGAGCGCTGTCGGCTATTGCTGGTGTGCCGGCCAGGGTTCATAAATCTTGCCCTCCCTAAAGGGCGGCGCACACTGGCGATTTTTCGAGCGATTTTCTAGGCGACCGGCCTTGCGACCACATAAGCGACTGAACATACTTTCATTTTTTTTAGTTTTTGTTGACTCGTTGACGTTTGCGACAAATGCTTCCTTGGAAGATCAGTGATGTCGTGGATGACATCACTGATCGACCTCAAAGGTAATCATCGCAGGCGACGTAGTAGTCGCATCTGTAGTCGCCCCATTTTAGTCGCAGGTGTGCAGCGTCACGAGGCGGGTGCGGACACGGAGGCGGTGGCGGTGACGGGCGCGGGTGCGGGTGCGGGTGCGGGCGTTGTGTTTCCGCGAAACGGGCACAGACGCGGGAGTTGGTCTTCGGTCGGTGGGAATTCCAGGGGAATTCAGGTGAAACCCGGACTTCAAATCAATCCGGACCTGAAAAAAAACGGATTTCTCTTTGTAGTGTAAAGGCGGTGACAGACTAGTGCGTACGCGACGCGGAGAGACGCGTTTTCTTTTGTGTTTTTGCGCTCCACTGCACATGGTGCTCAGCGGTGCCTGAAAACACAAAAGAAAACGCTTAGCTCCGCGCCGCGTCGCGCTAGTCTGTCACCGGCTTAAGTACAATCGGTCGTCATGCCTAAAGCCGGTGACAGACTGGCGCGTAAGCAACGCGTTAGGAACACGGACCGAAATACCGATACCGAAGAATCTTGTTGGCGGAACGCCGGCACGACGCGGCGCGTACGCGCCAATCTGTCACCGGCTGATGTCTAGAGGGCTGTGTACGCTGGCAACATTTCAGTTTCACAAGATTCATCGAAAACGCCCAAACTGTCTGACAACAAACGTAAATGGGACATTTCTTGATCCCAATAACTCATCAGTGTTCCACCCACAAAAGCCACTTGAGGACAACGACCGTATGCGAGGCAATAAACCGTAATTTCTACTATATTTTCCAATAAAAACTTAGCATTTCATCTCATTAACTCAATGACTTGGACGCTTTCCATCATGCCATCTCATTAGGCCGCCTGAACTAGTAATTAGGCCCAAAAGCCGTTCCATTTTCCACCCACACGTTTTATTTCACCATAATGATTGCTATCACCCAGTTTGCTCCATGACAGACGTCGACTTCAACCGAGGCGCCACCGGGGGCGCCACGTGGAAATCAATATTGGTCCACGTGGGCCTATAGTCCCTATAATTGGCTCACGTGGGCCGATAGTCCCTATAATTGTTTCACATGGGCCGATAGTCCCTATAATTGGTTCACGTGGTCCGATAGTCCCTATAATTGGTTCGCGTGGGCAGTTAGTCCCTATAATTGGTTCGCGTGGGCCGATAGTCCCTATATAGTATTTCACATAGGTGATTACACCCCTCACATTTCCACAATTATGCACTCATCCCCAATACGAACACCATTCGGAAACACTGTCCCACCACCGAAAAAAGCTAGATATGGCCCTGGGACAGACAGACAGACAGACAGACACATGACCAAAAACAATATGGTTTCTGATAGTAGTATCAGAGACCACAATTAATACTTAACTCAGCCTCAACGGCTTTTTTGCCAACAAAGTTCCGGATTGCATCCAATGACCTATTTTCGTGACCTTTTGACCTCTAACGACCTAATTATACAGCTTATTTACATTTTCTTTAAAATGTAAATACATGTAATAATATAGCTTTACAGTGGAACCCCGGTCGGCGACCACCCCTATAACGCGACCACCTCGGACATGTCGGAAAGGCTACCAGTTTTCAAATGTCCCGATTGTTTGTCCCTTTATTTCCTTTTGGAGAGTTTCACTAACGCGACCACCCCGCTATCCGGACCGCGACCACAGCTTTAGCTGTCCCAAGTGGCAATTAGCACCTCGGTAAGAGCGGCACTCATCGGGGTCACCCTAATCTACGTGCCGAGTGCCAAGTTCCACGTGCCACGTGCCAATTTTTATCCAAATTTTTCCTATTTGCACAGCAAGTTGCTGTGAAAAAAGTACAATATTTCTTAGTTTTCGCACTGCTTACACAGCAGATTCTAAACCAATGAAAACGCGAGATCATAATGAGGATGCATTACGATAATTTATGCACGGGGCGTATTACCTCCTGTCAAAAGCGTGTCCTTACCCAAAGTTTTTCGTCCCAGCTCAGTTCGCTCCGTCCTGCTCTACAAATGGAATATGACGGCGAATTAAAAAAGAAAAAGCGAATGCAGGACACTGGTCTGTTTAGAAGAATGATACACCTACAAAATGACACCAATTGTGTCCTGTTATCTTCATCAGGACAGCTCGGCAGGAGGTGTGGAAACTTGATACCTCCTGTCAAAAGCGTGTCCTTACCCAAAGTTTTTCGTCCCAGCTCAGTTCGCTCCGTCCTGCGCTACATAATGGAATATGACGGCGAATTACGGTAGAAGATGCGAATGCAGGACACTGGTCTGTTTAGAAGAATGATACACCTACAAAATGACACCAATTGTGTCCTGTTATCTTCATCAGAACAGCTCGGCAGGAGGAGTGGAAACTTGGTACCTCCTGTCAAATTTTGTCCTTACAAAAAGTTTTCGTCCCACCTCAGTTCGCTCCGTCCTGCGTTATAATGGAATGTGACGGCGAATTACGGTAGAAAAAGCGAATGCAGGACACTGGTCTGTTTAGAAGAATGATACACCTACAAAATGACACCAATTGTGTCCTGTTATCTTGATCAGGACAGCTCGGCAGGAGGTGTGGAAACTTGGTACATCCTGTCAAAAGCGTGTCCTTACCCAAACTTTTTCGTCCCAGCTCAGTTCGCTCTGTCCTGCGTTACATAATGGAATATGACAGCGAATTACGGTAGAAAATGCGAATGCAGGACACTGGTCTGTTTAGAAGAATGATAGGCCTACACCTACAAAATGACACCAATTGTGTCCTGTTATCTTCATCAGAACAGCTCGGCAGGAGGTGTGGAAACTTGGTACCTCCTGTCAAAAGCGTGTCCTTACCCAAAGTTTTTCATCCCAGCTCAGTTCGCTCCGTCCTGCGTTACATAATGGAATATGACGGCGAATTACGGTAGAAATGCGAATGCAGGACACTGGTCTGTTTAGAAGAATGATACACCTACAAAATGACACCAATTGTGTCCTGTTATCTTCGTCAGAACAGCTCGGCAGGAGGTGTGGAAACTTGGTACCTCCTGTCAAAAGTGTGTCCTTACCCAAAGTTTTTCTTCCCCCCTCAGTTCGCTCCGTCCTGCACTACATAATGGAACATGACTAGAAGAATGATACACCTACAAAATGACACCAATTGTGTCCTGTTATCTTCATCAGAACAGCTCGGCAGGAGGTGTGGAAACTTGGTACCTCTTGTCAAAAGTTTGTCCTTACGAAACGTTTTTCGTCCCACCTCAGTTCGCTCCGTCCTGCGCTACATAATGGAATATGACGGCGAATTACGGTAGAAAATTCGAATGCAGGACACTGGTCTGTTTAGAAGAATGATACACCTACAAAATGACACCAATTGTGTCCTGTTATCTTCATCAGAACAGCTCGGCAGGAGGTGTGGAAGCTTCGTACCTCCTGTCAAAAGCGTGTCCTTACCCAAAGTTTTTCGTCCCAGCTCAGTTCGCTCCGTCCTGCGCTACATAATGCAATATGACGGCGAATTACGGTAGAAAATGCAAATGCAGGACACTGGTCGGTTTAGAAGAATGATACACCTACAAAATGACACCAATTGTGTCCTGTTATCTTCGTCAGAACAGCTCGGCAGGAGGTGTGGAAACTTGGTACCTCCTGTCAAAAGTGTGTCCTTACCCAAACTTTTTCGTCCCAGCTCAGTTTGCTCCGTCCTGCGTTACATAATGGAATATGACGGCGAATTACGGTAGAAAATGCGAATGCAGGACACTGGTCTGTTTAGAAGAATGATACACCTACAAAATTACAGCAATTGTGTCCTGTTATCTTCATCAGAACAGCTCGGCAGGAGGTGTGGAAACTTGGTACCTCCTGTCAAAAGATTGTCCTTATAAAAAGTTTTCGTCCCACCTCAGTTCGCTCCGTCCTGCACTACATAATGGAATATGACGGCAAATTACGGTAGAAAATGCGAATGCCGGACACTGGTCTGTTTAGAAGAATGATACACCTACAAAATGACACCAATTGTGTCCTGTTATCTTCGTCAGAACAGCTCGGCAGGAGGTGTGGAAACTTGGTACCTCCTGTCAAAAGTGTGTCCTTACCCAAAGTTTTTCTTCCCGCCTCAGTTCGCTCCGTCCTGCACTACATAATGGAACATGGCGGCGAATTACGGTAGAAAATGCGACTGCAGGACACTTATCTGTTTAGAAGAATGATACACCTACAAAATGACACCAATTGTGTCCTGTTATCTTCATCAGAAAAGCTCGGCAGGAGGTGTGGAAACTTGGTACCTCCTGTCAAAAGATTGTCCTTATAAAAAGTTTTCGTCCCACCTCAATTCGCTCCGTCCTGCACTACATAATGGAATATGACGGCAAATTACGGTAGAAAATGCGAATGAAGGACATTGGTCTGTTTAGAAGAAAGATACACCTACAAAATGACACCAATTGTGTCCTGTTATCTTCATCAGAACAGCTCGGCAGGAGGTGTGGAAACTTGGTACCTCCTGTCAAAAGTGAGTCATTACCCAAAGTTTTTCGTCCCAGCTCAGTTCGCTCCGTCCTGCGCTACATAATGGAATATGACGGCGAATTACGGTAGAAAATGCGAATGCAGGACACTGGTCTGTTTAGAAGAANNNCGTCCTGCGCTACATAATGGAATATGACGGCGAATTACGGTAGAAAATGCGAATGCAGGACACTGGTCTGTTTAGAAGAATGATACACCTACAAAATGACACCAATTGTGTCCTATTATCTTCATCAGAACAGCTCGGCAGGAGGTGTGGAAACTTGGTAGCTCCTGTCAAAAGTGAGTCCTTACCCAAAGTTTTTCGTCCCAGCTCAGTTCGCTCCGTCCGGCGCTACATAATGGAATATGACGGCGAATTACGCTAGAAAATGCGAATGCAGGACACTGGTCTCTTTAGAAGAATGATACACCTACAAAATGACACCAATTGTGTGTCCTGTTATCTTCATCAGAACAGCTCGGCAGGAGGTGTGGAAGCTTCGTACCTCCTGTCAAAAGCGTGTCCTCACCGAAAGTTTTTCATCCCAGCTCAGTCCGCTCCGTCCTGCGTTACATAATGGAATATGACGGCGAATTACGGTAGAAAATGCGAATGCAGGACACTGGTCTGTTTAGAAGAATGATACATCTACAAAATGACACCAATTGTGTCCTGTTATCTTCATCAGATCAGCTCGGCAGCTTCGTCAGAACAGCTCGGCAGGAGGTGTGGAAA
>NMRB01000108.1:150405-173884 GCA_002633025.1 Notospermus geniculatus
GAAACTTGGTACCTCCTGTCAAACGTGTGTCCTTATCCAAAGTTTTTCGTCCCAGCTCAGTTCGCTCCGTCCTGCGTTACATAATGGAATATGAGGGCGAATTACGGTAGAAAATGCGAATGCAGGACACTGGTCTGTTTAGAAGAAGAATACACCTACAAAATGAGACCAATTTTGTCCTGTTATCTTCATCAGAACAGCTCAGAGGAGGTGTGGAAACCTTTGGTACCTCCTGCCGAGCTGTTTTGATGAAGATAACAGGACTTGGTCTCATTTTGTAGGTGTGTTTTTCTTCTAATCAGACCAGTGTCTATGCCACGCCGTTTGTTCAGTTATTAGAGAAACTATTTTTGGTCTGTGAAACCTATATTTTCTCCAGAAAAATAGTGCCAATGGCACTGTGCCCGCTTGGTTTGAAGCAGTTTGGCCCCCTAGAGACAAAGTCAAGAATCAGATTTTGCCGAAAATTCATCTTGAGTTGTTACAGCCTAGAGGTACATGTAGATATGTGCAAAGTTTCAAAGCAATAGGTCAAACCGTTACAAAAAGAGCCAATATCATAATTTCAAGCGAACTTTGACCTCCGTGAACTTGAAAAGTAGGTCAAATGAAAACGCGAGTACTATATCTTACGTATCCCTATTAGATATACCCATGATAAAAATTTGACAAAGATCCGTCTCTTGGGAAGGGAGAAACAGTACTTTCAGTGATTTTGGTTTTGGCCCCCTAGCGGCAAAGTCAAGAATCAGACTTCGCAAAAATTTTGTCTGTAGGTTGCTGTAAGCTAGAGGTACATGTGTACAAAGTTTCAACATGATAGTTCAAACCATTATCAAAATACAGCCCTTTGAATTTTTTCACAAAACGCCCCCTGGAGGCCAAAATAGGAATCCAACCGTGGTCAAAATCGAACTCGATCTAGATCTTAGGCCCATATATACACCCACCAAAGATAAAAAAGATTCGTCAAAAATAAAGGCGCTAGAGCGCTAACGAGCTAAAAGTTTACGGACGTACCGCCGTACCAACGTACGGACCGCCGTACGGACTGACGCACGACAGACCACCACTCAACCACCCCAACCACAGCATAAGCCCTCCTGGGCCTTGCGGCCAAGCGGGCTAAAAACTAAGGTTTTCTCTCTGCAAACCTATGTTCGTTTCCAAAACTAAGTTTCGGCAGAGAAAAACTTATATTCGGCAATTCGCACCCCGAAATGTGGATTTCCTCAGAGAAACCAAGTTTTAGGCTCCAAACCTTCTTTTCTCAAGAAAATCCTATATTCGTCCCTTAAACCTATATTCGGTGCATAAAGTAGCATTGACGCCTGCCAAAACCTAGTATCTGTCCCCAAACCTACTTTTTCTAGAGAAAATCATGGATTCGGAAACTTACCGAACACGCTGAAACTTGCGTACTTTGTTGCCCGTGAGCCGGGGATTCCAAAAATCCATGTCCCGAGTTCGTATAACTAACGGATTTCGAGATATTTACGGATTTCCGCAAGTTACCGTAAAGTACATAAGTTTCAGCGTGTTCGGAGGTGTTCGGTAAGTTTCGGAAACCCGTAAATATCTCGAGAATCGTCAGTCGTACGAACACGGGACCTGGATTTTTGGAATCCTCGGCTCACGGGCAACAAAGTACGTAAGTTTCAACATGTTCGGAGGTGTTCTGCAACTTTCGGAAATCCGTACATATCTCTAGATCCGTAAGTCGTACCTTGGAGGAATTAATTCCTCCAAGGTCGTACGAACTCGGGACCTGGATTTTTGGAATCCTCGGCTCACGGGCAACAGTGTAGGCCTACGTAAGTTTCAGCATGTTCGGAGGTGTTCGGTAAGTTTCGGAAATCCCTAAATGTGACCCGGCACAGCAAAATGAGTCGGAAGTCGCACAGAAGAAGACCGAAGGTGGAACCAGACAGCAACCACAGAAATCGACGAAGTCAAATTTCACAAGGGGCAGACAATCCTGAAATCAGCGAACCGTTGGGGTCACCTTGGACATGTTGGGTCATCTTATGTGCGCATTCCGACTCATTTGGTCGTGCCGGGTCACAAATATCTCGAGATCCGTCAGTCGTACGAACTCGGGACCTGGATTTTTGGAATCCTTGGCTCACGGGCAACAAAGTACATAAGTTTCAGCGTGTTCGGAGGTGTTCGGTAACTTTCGGAAATCCGTAAATATCTCGAGATCCGTTAGTCGTATGAACTCGGGATCTGGATTTTTGGAATCCTGGCCTCACGGGCAACAAAGTACGTAAGTTTCAGCGTGTTCGGAGGTGTTCAGTAAGTTTCGGAAATCCGTAAATATCTCGAGATTCGTCAGTCGTACGAACACGGGACCTGGATTTTTAGAATCCTCGGCTCACGGGCAACAAAGTAGATTTCTTTCACACCGGCGTACAGCCCCCCCACACACACACCTAATGGAAAGTCGGGGGGAATAAAAATTGGCAATATCATCCCTTTAAAGGACTAAAATATGACGTCAAGACATGTTTCATGTGAAAGAGATATCCCAGTACATTTATTTAAATTACAATGACATCATGTTCCATACAAGCAGAACATAATAAATGCATATACATGTACATATACATACACACCAAATTGGGTGGCCCTTTTGTTTTATGAATAATTAGAAAACATGTCTATCGCATGGGCTTGTTTGTTAAGAAATAACTTAAGCCCTTTCACAAATGCTTTTTTGACTGAATCATTTACCCCAGATCATGTGCCTCATTCTGTGTAATTCCCAGTCCAAATGATGAAAATAGATCACACCCAAAATGAAATACCGCAAAAAAATGCTGTAATGAGTGTCAAGTAACGGCAACAGAAAAATCAAAATTCCCTTGGTTTGGTTTTATGTTTAAAGAAATTACTCAACTGGGTGTGAAAAAAGGAGTTGTAGAAAAGCATGATTCTTGTTTTAAGTATAATTCACCCTAACTTCAACATGGGCAAAGTGCCAAGCTTGGAAATAATGTGCACAAGTCAGTGGTAAATAATCCATGTTGTAGTTACCTAATGATGTTAGGGTCCTTTGAATAGCCTATAGCAAACACCCCAAGGTTGTGCTCAGTCAACTAGTAACTATTGTATTTGTGGTTTGTGGTTTAACCATTATGTTCACTTTATGGTGTCTGTTGCACAGGTCTGGCACTTTGCCAATGTTGAAATAAGTGTGAATTATACTTTAGTGTAGTTCTGTGCTGCATTTTCAACAAAGGACGCTCGCAATGCTTGTGTAGTTCTGTGCTGCATTTTCAACAAAGGACGCTCGCAATGCTTGGGCTGAGGGAAATTCACACCAAAATCATGATTTTGTTGCTAGTGTCATTTTCATCAATGAATAATACACATGTACATCAATGTATAACACACATAATATTTACTTCCAGCCATGAATCTTTCCAGAAAGAATCCAAATGTGTTCAAAAACTGCTCATGTTTGCAGCATACGGTAGTTGAAACGGGTGACTAAAAATGAGATTCAACCATTCAGATGTTCCAAATACAGGTAGGTACATTGTAAAGTACAATTCACCCAAACTTCAATATGGGCAAAGTGCCAAGCTTGGAAATGTGCACAGGTCAGTGGTAAATAATCCATGTCGCAGTTCACTAATGATGTCTGGGTAACTTGGTTTACTTTCCATGAGTCTATAGCAAATCCAAGGTTGTGCTCAGTCAATTGTTGTGGTTTATCATTGTGTTCACTTCTGGTGTCTGTTGCACAGGCCTGGCACTCTGCCCACATTGAAGTTAGGGTGAATCTTACTTTACTGGTACATTATCAAAGGACCACTGTATGCACAGTGGTCCTTTATCTGGTAAACTCCCTCCGCAGTTTCAAACCGCTACCCACTACGTTATCCGCGCTCTGAAACTGCTATTGTTGACGCCAGTCTCAAAGTATGACCAACAGACGGCGTTAGCTGTCCAATTTGGGGAATCCCCATTTGGGAATCTGTGCGACTTGCCGGTAAAACGGACCTAATTTGTGATTCTCCGCCAGCTTATATGAAGCATTTGGATTATATGTCCACGATGGTTCCAGATTCCACCACCAGGAGAGGGACACCGAAGCATACCTCATGCAGAACGACATACCGGTAGATTAAAATAATATTCTTGGCAGCTCTCTGAGGTACATGTATGTGATAACTAGATGTAACGCAATCGGGGCGATTGCAAGTATGCCCCCACTCTGGTGCATACACTGAATATCGGGTCACAACCAAGATCGATAGGGAACCTCCCTAGATCCACCCCAGTATACTACACAAATATGAGATAAATCGGTCAACCCGTTCTTTGAGTTACTAAAACAAAGATGTCTTTCTGGCAGCCATATTGAATATCGGGTCGAAACTAAAATCGAGAGGGAACCTCCCTCGATCCAGCCCATTACACCATACAAATATGAAACAAATCGGGCAACCCGTTCTTGGGTTATAGTACGGAATGGAGTACGGCGGCGGCGGACGACGCAAAACCCACTGAGAACATAATGCCCCATCTCAACTTCGTTGAGCGGGGGCATAATTATTGTATTCCATGATCTTACCAAAGCTGTACAAGATGTGTTTTTGAAGGTCGGACTGCGTGAATCAACACCCCAACAGAACCAGTCCT
The DNA here is from genome assembly GCA_002633025.1 of Notospermus geniculatus. Classification (NCBI taxonomy): domain Eukaryota; kingdom Metazoa; phylum Nemertea; class Pilidiophora; order Heteronemertea; family Lineidae; genus Notospermus; species Notospermus geniculatus. Next base: position 155,059 of record NMRB01000108.1, read on the forward strand.
GACCAAACATGATTATAAGTCACTAGAGTCAATACATCTACATGTAAAAGGATATTACTGTATTTCATAGAGAGCAGTTGATCTAAACACTGCCACAGTATCATGTGTCCATACATAACATGTACACTACTACATCATAGGAGTTGCACTGAGTAGAAATTCTATTACTTTAACCCCACATTCCCTAATTTCAGTAAAAATCCACAGTAATGTAGGAAGTTTTCTAAGTTTTTCCTAGCCAAACAGTCAATTACCCTATAGCCAAAACTGGTGTGGTTCATGGTTAACATAATCCCTGCAATACAAACACTTACAAGACTACTGCTTTGGAGAGTTACCTAAGGAGAATGCATCAAGCCCCATCTGCACATTTATGACCCGTCTTGCAAAAGTAGGCGCTTGTCGCAGACTGGGAAACATTTAACGGCCTTACAACGCAATAGCTGAAATGCACATCTCTGCAGGTTAACAATAGTAGTGGACCCACCCCAGTGATTATACGTGTAGTTGAGTAAACTGCTGACCAGTGATGATCAGTAGCTGTCAGTGAGTTGACCAATAGGTGTCACTACGGCCCAATTCAATGCATATATGTGACCCGGCACGACAAAATGAGTCGGAATGCGCACATAAGAAGACCCAACATGTCCAAGGTGACACCAACGGTTCGCTGATTTCAGGATTGTCTGCCCATTGTGAAATTTGACTTGGTCGATTTCTGTGGTTGCTGTCTGGTTCCACCTTCGGTCTTCTTCTGTGCGACTTCCGACTCATTTTGCTGTGCCGGGTCACATATAGCATTCTTGATCGAGCACCAATCACGTGGATTTTCCTGTGTATTGGTCCGCTAGAACTTTGCTGCCATCTTTTGACAATATGCGTGGCTGACTGCTCCTATTGCGACAAGCGCTGCTTTTGCTAGATCAGGTCACATTTTATACAAAATGTTTGACCTGCAATCTGAATGGCCAGCGATCAGTGAGCTGTTCACCTTTTGACTTGCGTGCAATTTTAGAACACATTGACATCGTAGGAGTGGGAGACCACGGATGATATCCAATATGGCCCGCAGCGGCGGATCCAGGAGTTGCCAAAGGGGGCATGGAATATGGGCAAACCCCATTCCCTGGGCGCCGAAGGCGCGAAGCCCCGAAAATTTGTGGGTAAAACTGCCGGAAGTGTGATTTGCTGGCACCTGGGCAAGCCAAATTGAACTTTCTTTTTACTGAAAATCAGGGGTCTGATTAGGCCTGTATGCCTTCCAAAATTTTTGCTACTCGGCGGCTGAACGGGGGCACGCCCCCTGGATCCACCACTGCCTGGGCAGGATTCTAACCTCTGACCTGTCGCCTGCTTAGCGGATGCGATAACCACTCGGCTATCAGGGCTCTTCACGTGTGTCACCACAATGATGTCATAGGCCTAGTAGGACTTGGCATTCAAGCGAACTCATACTAAAATACAGAAAGCTCCAGCACAAAAGTGAACTGGTTATAAGTACCCAGATGAGGAGGTCACTGATCTTTAGTTTTTCCCTCTGAAAGACTCTAAGCCACTGAAAGGGACAGGAACCGAATACAAAACCACCACAAAACTGAGTCAAATACAACTAGAGTTGTCAGTTGAGTCTGCATGCAGACTCTGGAGTCTCCGCCACGCGTCGCATGTCACACTAGGCCTATAAGAGACATGCACGGCCAATTTTGACCCGCAATACCACATGAAAGAACGAATGTAAGGTTTTATTGATGAAAGTGACGTAAACTGAACCGGAAACTGTTTATTTGATGTATTTTAATCCACTCTGCCTCGCGCAATTTGACTTCCAAAAGTGTCCGAGAATNCACACACGCATAGGCGCGTAAGCCTCCTGGTCTGAGGTTGGTTTGGGCCGAGAAAGTTGCCGAGAAAGTTTCCTAGCTAACACAAGAGTCTCCGCTCGACCACTACGTGGCGTGGCGGAGACTAATAAATAGCACCAAGTTATAGCTATCTCATTGACTGGTTATAATTTTAAACGCAACACATCACTAGATGTTGAAAAGTGATGCGACCATCACAAGTCAAAATTACAGTACACAACTTCATAGTATTTGACAAACGGTACATGATGGATGTTGGATGAACTACGAACGGCCTTCAGGAGCTTTTTAGTGAATGGTTTTCAGACTTTTCGGCCCCAAGATGGCAGACGAATAGCGCACAATTTCTGAAGAATTTTTTTCAGAAACGGGCCTCAACTCTGAGAACTGTGCGGGCAAAAATCACCTAAGCCTAAAAGTTAACGCTGCCACCAATATAGTATGATTCACCCTAACTTCAACATGGGAAAAGTGCACAAGTCAGGTAATCCATGTTGCAGTTACCTGATGATGTTAGGGTCGTGTGGTTTTATCATTGTGTTCACTGGTGTCTGTTGCACAGGCCTGGCACTTTGCCCATGTTGAAGTTAGGGTGAATCACTTCACATTTGTATTTGTTTTCTCCTTCACTGAAGCCCAATAGATTTGACACCAAGACAAAATGAAGATGATGCTGGAGTCATTTCGAAGAGCCCACCGCTGTGCCCCTAAAAATATATACCATAGCAACCATAACACACTGGTTGCTTAGAAGCACAAAACTGCTCAGCAACAATAAACAACCCATAACAAATATTGTAGCTGTGCACATAGAATTTCCTGTGACATTGTACGTTTCATGGAAACACATAATGCTTACTGTACATGTACCCATAGGAACCACGATAAATGGGCAAGACTGTGATATGATGACAACACTATATCACGTAACATCATGCCACGTCACTATGGCAACTGAAGCAACAACAGAACACCACTCCGGTAGTGTATAGGCCCTGAGGGCTGCGGGGCACCTTACGCTGGCATTGACTTTGGCTGCCAGTGCATGGCAAAGTTTGTGACTTTCAGATTCATGTCAAGTCCTTGACTCCCACTATTAGTCCGACAGCACAGCTTCCATGACAGGCCACGAGGGCTGCGGCTGCGGGGCACCTCATGCTAGCACTGACTTTAGCTGCCCGTGCATGGCAAAGCACCCGACTTTCAAGTTCGTGACTTTCAAATTCATGCCACAGCTTTCAAGTTCTTGACTCCCACATTCATGTCACAGCTTTCAAGTTCTTGACTCCCACTATCAGTCCGACACCACAGCTCCCACGATTAAAACCCAAACTGCCTTCAACACGAGGTATTCTTGAATTCACCACTTTCTGTCACGGACAACTGGGCCCTCGGCATTGGAGCGTTCACCATTCCGTTCCTACTTGGCACTGAATATCGATCCTTCAACTGTCCTAGCGCCCCCAGGAGGCGAGAATTGGCAACGTCGAGATTGTGGATTCGTTTTTCCTGTGAAGTGATGACTTTCTGTTTCTGTGACAAGACGGAGTGCAGTTCTGTCTGCTCACGGCGTAACTCGTTCTCGATTCCAATTAATCTGCAAAGAATGAAATAAAATATTTTTGAAAATTATGATTTTCATGATTTGATATTGGTTGTAAAACATGACAACAGACAAAAGGAGAAAAAATCTGATTTCAAGATTCTGAAAAAAAGTATCAAAAAAATTGTATCATAACTGTAGGTTTATAGACAATTCTCAAATCGAAGTAAATGAGAAAGATCTGCGCACTTACGCCGAAATCGCAACCTCGGTCTGAAACTGAATGACGTGACGCAGAGAACCGCACGACAGTGACTTCGACGACGTTGCGTCAGAGTTGACCATTGCTGCTGAATCATGGATTGCGTCACGTAAGCTCGTTTCAGATTGAGGTTGTGGTTGCGATTTCGGTGGAAGTGCGCAGATCTGCGAATTCGAGAATCGTCTATTAGAAGAGGTCTTGATGAAATTTTGGCATCAGTTTTCTTTAAACCAGTGTTCCATGTTATGTACCATTTTTTCAAGAATGGTAAAAAACTATTACTAAAGTAACCACAAAAGAGATTTTTAGTATTTCTAGGGTTGAGGTTTTTCAGAGACAAGTAACGACCAACTTGACCACAAGCACAACGTCGTCAACATCTCAATGTCAATGAGAACTTCACAACATCGCAATGTAAAAATTGTGAAATTTACAGTACAGGTCACAATTGACATCCCTAAATTCGCGAAAGTTACGCGTAAGTCACTCGTAACTTACGCAGCAACTCACGAGCTATGTTACGCGTAACTTACGAGGTGAATTACGCGGTGAGTTACGCGAATTTCGCTAGCTACGCAGTGATTTACGAGGCGAGTTACGCGATTTTGGCGAATTACGCAGAGAGTTACGCGAAACCAAATCCGTGAGTTATGCGTAAGTTACTCGTAACTTACGAGTAACATACGCGAAGCCGTAGGGATGTCAATTGTGACCTGTACGGTAGTGATTACAATAATATTCTATCTTCCATACACCGATTTCACATCTTGCACGATCACAGCGCCCCTGGTAGAATTTTGCTTGGCCACTTCCGCTTTCAACCTCACTACCAGGAGTAAGGCAGATATTTCCTAGATCAAGGTTGAAAAACACGTGTTGGTTCCCGATACCGCAGCCAGGAATCCATCCCCTTGTGGCGGTATTGGGAACCAATGCACGCAATTCAACCTCGATCCAGGAATTTTTTGCCCGTACACCTGGTAATGAGTTTGAAAACGGAAGTGGCCAAGCGAAATTCTACCAGGGGCGCTGCGATCGTGTGATGTGAAATCGGTGTATTCTCATCTACTGTCGAAGCAAAGATTCTTTTTGATGTGCTCAGGTCACAAAACAGGTTAGTCCTCACACACATCGTTCCTATTTGGCAAACACCATTCCCAATTTCTACTTTCACACACTTCGTTCCTATTTCACAAAATAAACACCATTCCCAATCCCTACTTTCCAAGCCTCAAGAGCCAAAGCCAAGATATGCACATGCTTAACCAAGCCAAGCCCATCACCAGGTAAGACTAAGACCCTGTTCCATGTGAGAGTGTTCTTTTGAAAATTGGCTCTCAATGGGCAATTCACCATTGTCGGTTTCCTTACGACATGTTAGCGAGGTTTTGCAAATCTGACGAAACACGAAGTACGAAATACGAAAGTCAACTTCACTTCTAGGGCGTAATGTATTTCTGGAGATGGTTGGTACCACAAGTATGTACCGGTATATGGTGCATCTTGAATTTTCAAATTTCCACTTCATATCTATGCAGTGAAAACGAAAGATAAATTTTGAAGTTTAATATACACCATAACTCTATCGGTCTAACGTCATACGCTAAAAGACGCTCTTGCAGCTGGCGATAGTTGTGGACGTGGTACCATCTCCTGAAATACATTAGGTCATGGAAATGAAGTCTAATTTTGTATTTTGTACTTCGTGTTTCGTCAAAACCTCACTATTGCCAAGACCAATAATGACACGAACGACTGCCGATTTTTTCTGTGATAGACTTGCTTTCTGAGAGCCAGCCTCGGTCGGGGTGACATTTCGGTCTATCCCCCTCCACGGCGGCTGCCATTTTCTTAATAAACCCATCAGTTGAACATTCATAATAAATTGAATGATATTTTGTACAACACCAATAGGTATGACTGGATGACATGGGAATGCACTGCACTGAAATCGGGAATAAAGGTTTTTGAATTAATAACGAATGAATTTATGAGAAGTGCGGGGTTAATAAGGGGCAAATTTACCGCTGACTTTAGGAATCAAAGTCCTGCAAGTACTACATCCAGAACTATGTCAATGAATATACTACACTCATTCTTTCACAAAATGTGACCCATTCCAGCTAAAGTATCCGCTTGTTGGAACCAAGGAAGGGTTAATGGCCTTACAATAAAATAGCTGAAATGTACGTCTCTGCAGGCTGACAAAAGTATAGTGGACAGCAGTGAAAATACATGTAGGTGAGTAAACTGATGACCAATGATATCATACTTGCGACAGGCACCTACTTTAGCTGAAGTGGGTAACAAACGTCCTTTGTCTGATTCACTTTCTTTGAAATTATATTACGTTAGGCTTTAATGATGGTGCTTTCCGGGGTTATATAATCTCAAAGCACTTCATATATTTTTATCCCTTCCTCCCCCCAAAAATTTTCTGTGAAACTCGGGGAGCAGTTTATTCAGACCATCAGTAATGGGGAGGTAGCCATTCTTTTTCTACCATTTGATGGCGCTGCGACCGTATCAACTTTTCCACTGTGACGTTGTACGGAACGTCAACATCACACTACCGTGACGCTGTGGCTACATGCTCGCACCTCACATTGCCACAGAGATGACGTCCTGAAGACAATGAAAAGGCCTGATATGGTCGAGCGACATCTTTCCGTGGAGAAATGGCGATGCCCTCATTGTTTGATTTCCAACCAATAAAACATGCTCGAGGTAAATTTGCCCTAAGTTATATGAATACTACCACACTACCTTTATGTCCAGTGAGATGGTTTGGCAATTTTAAGTATACCCGGTACCCAATTTTAGGGCATTTGTGGCTCAGGTCACAAGTGTATTGCAAACCAAACACAGGGAACTGACCTAAACGCACTGCATTATACATAGATGAGAGTGCCATTTCAAAAAATTCCCGGAAATTAGTCATGACCCCAGAAGTCATGTCCCAAATCCTGCCATCCGACGGCCCGCCGCCATCTTGGCACCATTGCTGTCATCAAATCCTAGCGGTAGATCACGGAACCAATCTAGGATTGTTGATGGTTGGATGTAAAACCGGGACCAGGAACAGCACAGCCAAATCGAAAAAGCCATATTTATTTGGTAGCGCCCACTCCCGGATATCCGGGAATTCCCGGAAAACTCTCATCTATGATTATAACAATCGTGAGGTTGCACAGGAAAACCTGTCGGATGTTGACTGGCTTTTGAGGAAAGTTAATGGCCTTGGCAAACCCGCACATTTCAATGGCTGAAATGTACTTCGTAATATGGTATGTACTTTGTAAACAGCAGCAGACCAATGCAAACTAGGTAATCTGCAGCCCTTGTTGATCATTCAGCGACATAGGACAGGTTTTCCTAGACCGCCTCACAATAGGAGCTGTCAGTGAGTTGACCAATAGGTGTCACTACGGCCCAATTCAATGCATATAGCGGACCCAGTCATTCTTTATCCAGCACCAATCACGTGGATTTTCCTTTGCATTGATCCGCTAGAACATTGCTGCCATCTTTTGACAATACGCGTGGCTGACTGCTCCTATTGGTGGAATGGCTGTGTCTGTCAGCTCTTCGTCTGTCAGTAGCAACATGTGCAATGGTGACAGCACAGCTAACCTTTGTCAAACACGTGGGCTTTTTCAGTAATCTCATTTTGCCAAACCATCTCAGTAAGACATGACCAAGACCAGTCATTTCACTCAAAACTTAAAAGATTATGCAAGACGAGACTGTGTTCTAGGGTTTGTTGGAGTAAATCAACTCACTGATGACTATTTGATGAGGTGCAAAACACTGAAATTTCTAAATGATAATCCAAATCGGATGTGAATTTCCATAAACGACAATATGAGTCAGAACAGAACCCAAATCAATAGGGCACTTCCTCTGACCCGTACCACTATGCCCCCAAAATATGAGGGCGATTAACCAAGTGGTTCTCAAGTTATGGACGGAAAGAATGAAATGCAAAGACCAAGATGGCCACTTGGCAGCCATATTGGAAGTTGGAGCATTACCAGAATTGGCAGTGCACTCTTGGGACCCACAACATGACTCCCTAATATGAAATAGGGCTCGTGTGGTCTACTGATGGCACACACATCACCACAACTGGCAACTACGAGCAATTTTCATGGTGAGAAATCAAACCGGTTTGATTTTCGGCAACTCGTGACAACTCATGGTCACCACAGAATTTCTGCGGTGAGTGGTCTTGCCGGCCACAGTACACTTGGCCATTTTCATGGCGACCACAAAAAATTGCCTGTATGAGCAACAAAAGTGGTGACGTGTGCTTCTAGCTTAAACGCTGTCATAGGCCTAAAAACCGGGCAATTCCGAAAATTTACTGAAACTTCCAGTGAATTTCATTTCATTTCATGACCATAGAACACAATCTTGTTGACAAAACAACTACATCTGATCGACAATCCTCAAAATCTCGCACAAAATGGCAATGTACAGAAACCAGAAGCGATATGTGACAGTGCGACAAGCAGACTGGTGGCGACATTAGTGGTTGTTTTTTAAAATCAGCAAGCCTAACACTCGTACATGTATGATGCAGGTACAAGTTCTGAGAAACAGACCTCCGCTGCATTTCTCGGCAAGGTTTTTCATTAAGCGACAAAACCTGATAAAATCTCCATCAGTAAAGGCCAATTTACACGGCACAATTTGGACAGACGCCATTTTGTTGTACGATTCTGTCGGATCGGAAATTCTGTATACACGGTCCGATTTATTCATCCGTCAGTACGGACAGACTCATTCTTCGTCAAGCGTGTCAATTACATGACCTCCAATGCAGCCACCTGATTGGCCAAGTTCATGCGTCCTTCGTCCGACATTGGAAGAAAATAGAACATCCGTCTTGTGCATCCGATGTCGCAAAGGCCATAAAATTTGGTCGTATGTGCAGTTTACACGAACCGATTTGGATGTACGATCATGTCGGATCCGACAATCGGATGTAAAATTTGTATCGTGTAAATTGGCCTTAACTCACAATTTCAACAATTGTGAATTCACCACATCAAACTAAGGTCGTTAAATCAGAACTTGCACCAACATCACTTGAAAAATCCTCATCAAAAATATCATCGCACCTTTGGTCTGAAATTCTCTGTCATACGTCTGTGATCTGTTTGGGATTGTAGGTTTGGGTGCACATGTTTGTCACGCTGAAATTTAGCAAAAATACTCATATTCAGCGCCACCTATATGTAGCAAATCAAAACAGATCTTCTAGCAACATAATCATACAGCATTCCTTCATCAGTGTGCCAGCAAAATCCGGGGAATTTAAACAGATAAATATTGGCAGAGAAATGGTAAAATGAATTTTGGTTATTTGGCAGAAATTCATCTACCGGTAATCTTTTGCCTGTAGGGATGCTGGAACAGCTGCTGCAACCCTGATTTCAGGCTGGCTGTCACAGTCAGCTATTGTAGTTGATAGTATACAAGTCACAGCCCCCACTCACTGAAAGCCTTTGGATAGGCAAGCTGCCTAATACAGGTTAGGCATTACCTCATCCCCAAAATGTCTATACGTTAGGCACTTTGCCAAATGTTCCTTAGGCAATGTCTTTGGCAGATCACCTTATGCAAAGATTGGGCAAAATGCCCAATAGGCATTGCTTAAGGAACATTAGGCAAAATGCCTAACATGATAGACATTCTGGGGATGAGATAATGCCTAACCTATATTAGACTGCTTGCTTATGCAAAGTCTTTCAGAGCTTTTTGTCTAAATGATTAGTGTAAATAGTTATTCCATTTCGCAAGTCTATCAGTGCAGACGTCCCTAGTTTGAGTGCCAATCGCCACAACTAAACATTATCATACAGTATTCATGTCATTCAGAAAGTTTTGGGGGTCATTTCCTTTGGCCCTTCTTCTCCCTGGCCCTTGTCACTAAACACGACAATACTGTATCTACTCAATTATAACGACAGTTCATTAAATATTCGCAGATCATCGGACCACCTTTTTCACCATGTGACTGTGGTAATCGTACTCATGTGGTACATAATCAGGTGGTCCGCATGATCTACGGATACCTAATGAACTGTCGTTATAACTGAGTAGATACAGTATATAGAGATGCTGCACAACGATGTTGCTTCGTGCAACAGATACACAAAACGGGCATTTGTATGACCAATAAAGGACAAGACGTCAGGTATGCAAATGTTAAATGTTAATTCGATAGATGGTTATTAAAAGCATTTTTATTATAGACGGCAGAGAACGTTTGATAATTGTTGAAATAGTTTAAGATGTATTCACATTTTGATAGTTGGTGCCAGTAAGAAAGAGTACACCCATATGAGAATTTTCTTGGTTGGCTTTCAATGGGCAGTTCACCCATATGAGTTTTCTCGTGTTGGCTTTCAATGGGCAATTCACCCATAAGTGTAACCCATATGCGAGTTTTCTTGTGTTGGCTTTCAACAGGCAATTCACCCATAAGCATACACCCATATGCTAGTTTTCTCGTGGTGGCTTTCAATGGGCAATTCACCCATAAGTGTACACTCATATGCGAGTTTCCTTGTGGTGGCTTTCAATGGGTAACTCACCCATAAGTGTACAACCCACATGCAAGTTTTCCCGTGGTGGCTTTCAACGGGCAATTCACCCATATGCATACACCCATATGAACGTTTTCTCAAGTTGGCTTTCAATGGGCAATTCACCCTTGTGGTAATGCCTTAATGCATTGACCAGTGACACAAAATGACTAACCAAAGTTTTCCGCAGCCAAGTTGTCCACAGCAAGCCAGCTTTTAGGAGAAAATTCATACCGGGTATGTGGAGGAGGGCCTTGCGATCTGCTAATCAGATACAGTTGCAGTTTACATAATATTCAATGTAGTTAGCTTGTCATGTAGGAATTGACCATGACCGAAAACAAAGCACATGAAATTGACTACACTACAGATCACAACTGACATCCCTAAATCCGCGCAAGTTACGTGTAACTTGCACGCAACTTATGCGCAAGCTATGTTGCGCGTAAGTTACACATTGACGTAACTCAGCATCATGTATCTGCGTAACCTGCATGTAACTTACGTGTATGTTACGCGACATTTCACGCAGTACTACATGCATATAATTCGCATAAGTTACAGGTAACTGAAGTGCGACTTGCGCAATTAGTTACAGGCAACCAAGAAGTAAGTTACACATAAGTTACGCGAAGCCGTAGGGATGTCAATTGTGATCTGTACTGTATGTACACTGTTTTTTGGGGCATGCATCTCAAGATGAGAAAGAAGAACAAGTTAGCGGGAAGAAAGTTAAAAGGGAAATTTGATGGAGTAAACATGATAAAATGAGATCTAAAGTCAAGGGAGTAAGTTTCTAGTTTTGTATCCCCCCTTAAAAAATACACTTTTTGCAGAAATTTCTTTACAAAAAAGAAGAAATTATCACATGTTTGTACATCATACATGCCACACCAAATTATCCACAAATTGATTAGACAGATTATGGACAAAAGAATTTTTTACACTTCGAAGCCTTGAGAGGAGAGTTTGTTATAGGATAGAGCAATGTTAGAAAGGTGGTGGATTTTGTGGATTTGACACCACAGTTGCTGAGCCAACAATGAAGGAATTGACTGAAAGCAACAAAATTAATGAATAAGTCATTGGACATTGCATTCGTTAATTAAGCATTCAGCACATAATGGGAGACTTTACTGCCATTAGATGCCACCACCAGTTAGCGGTCCTAGTATGTCACGGAATTTGACGTCATAGAGCAGAAGTGCATGCCACAACGTCATCCGTGACGACACGAGGCTGTTTCCTACGTCTGTGACATCAAATTTTGTGACGTTCGAGGACCACTAAAGCCTAGTGTCCATCGGCCTTGCGACTGGAAGCAACTACCGGCAGTGGCGTTTCCGGCAACGGTTGGCGACTACCTGGAACCAGCAGCAACTAATCAGATGCTCAAACAGGCGCAATGTACGCACACCGGCAACGCTATTGCCGACCGTTGCCGCTAGTTCCAGCCAGTTGCTCATGTTCTACTCGTTGCCTACGGTTGCTTCTAGTCGTCTTCAGTCGCTTCCGATGTCCGCGTGCTGGCAATGAATTTCCTTGTTTGTGGAGCACACCTGGTCACGTGATGGAATCATGTGACCCACAAAATGGCGGGGATCGGAAGACATCGACAATTTCCATGCAGCATTCAGTACCATTGCCTGTCCGATGCGCGCGCTCCAGATTGAACACTGGATTGTGCCACTTGTTGCCGCGATGACCTGTCGTAACCGATGTGCACGGAACGCGTACATCGATAGCGACTGTTGCGTTCAGTTGCTTCCAGTCGCAAGGCCAATGTTTCCTTGGCTTGACAGGCGGCCTTTAACGGCAATAACATCTCCCATTAATTATACACCTCACAATTGACCAGATAACAACAACGAATTCCACACCATTGAAATTTGAACTATGCCCACCTAGGATTTAGATTTGCCTGATTTTGAGCGTGTCGTAAAATAACCGGTGGGCTCTCCGATTCTTGTCGATGATGTCGGCTCAGCAACTGCGGACACGACTCCGCCCGATGATCCGGGTATGGACGTTGTAGCTGTTGTTGATGTATCCGTTGTTGTTGTTGTTGTTGTGTTTCCTGCAGATGCGAATCGGAACGACCGCTGTACCTTTGTATTAATTGTTTCGCCTGGTCCTCTTTTTCCAACTGCTGACGTTTTATCGTAGATTCTGTTTCGACTAGACGTTGTTGCCACTCGCGTATGAGCTCATTTTTGGCATTATCCTGTTGGTTCAGGCGGGACTCCGCGTCGTATAATTTATGTTGCGTTTCCGCTAGCATCTTGGACAAGGCGTTTAACTCTGACTCGTACTGGAAAACAATATTCCTAATCGGTAAGGAAGAGTAAAATAAAATTTTGCACCGCAAGCATTCCCATGACATAGGAGTACCTGAGTTGGGGATCTTCATGCAACTATAGTATGATTCACCTAACTTCAACATGGGCAAAGTGCCAGGCCTGTGCAACAGACACCATAAAGTGAACACAATGATTAAACCACAAACCACAGTATTTACCAGTTGACTGAGCACAACCTTGGATTTGCTATAGGCTCACGGAAAGTAAACCAAGTTACCCTAACATCATTAGGTAACTGTGACATGGATTATTTACCACTGACCTGTGCACATTTCCAAGCTTGGCACTTCGCTCATGTTGAAGTTAGGGTGAATCATACTTTAGACCTAGCTTCATGCCACTTTGATCCAGCTAGGGGCCAACACTTGGGATGTAAAACCCAGCCACCTAATACCCCCTAATATAAACTAATTCAGGTCCACCACCTTAAAACCATGCTGATACCAGCCATCTCCCACTGCCAAGTCAGGAAACGCCACCCTAAATCCTTCTAGCTTCCAAGACGAGCAGTGTTTCCGCCAGAGGGGGGGGGGATGATATCCTCCTCAAAAATTTCAAGGAGGGGATATGCTCCCTCAAGTTTGCAGACTAACCTTTTTCAAATATCACTTTTTTCACTTCAGTAGTGTTTTTCTTTAATTTGTTACATTTCAAATGCAATTTTCATGCAGAAGGAAGACTAATATTGCATTTTAGAGTGTAAATAAAAAATGACTCTGGAGGCCATTTTTAACCAAAAAAACCAATTCAAAAAAAATCTTTTTTTCAAAAAAAAGTTTTTAAAAAAAAAAATTTTCTCCCCTCTCCCCCCCCCTTGACAATCCTGGCAGAATCCCTGACGAGCAGTGTTTGGGGTGGTGTTCCCAAAATTTTGGAGGGCAGTGCAGTACATGTTGAGGAGGCAATATTACTCGCTTCACTCTTCCACGATGTCTTCCAAACTGAACAATCAGTCAGACTACAACACGTACAAAAGGCAGCCTCTCCACTTTTCATGCCGTGCCAACGTGGAAACTACGAACCCACAACCGACGACACAACCAGCAAGATTATGCCAATAAACCAATTAAAAAAGCTGCTTGATTGGTTCCCAATCTAGGTGGTTGGACCAAATGCTGAGATCGTAAGTGCCTGTCGTCCACTGTCATGTGATTAGCCAAAAGCAGCCGATGAAAAACGCATTGATTGCTCTTTTGTTGAATGAGAGCAACCAATTACAGCAAACTGATCGTGCCAGTCAAGCTGCCTGAACAGAGAATCAAACGCTGCCATTTTGAATGTAAATATTTTACTCACATCGGGAATTTACTGCAACTGAGAGCATATTTGCAAAACTGCTCTGGCTTTGCTGCCTTCGAATAGCGTTTAGAACACGGTCAACTGCAAATCTAGGTTTATCTTGGGAAGTAATCATACTAAAATTTGAGAAGAGTTTGTTTGTTTGTGTGTTCACAATTTCCTCCCGAGACTGACGAACGGATCGCCACCAAACTTGGTATGCAGACAGACCAGGGTCTATATTCATAAACATACTTAAAAGTCAAAGTGTGATACTTATCTTTTGTGTTGAACAAAGGAAGGGTCACACTTAGACTTAAGTAGTTTTATGAACATGGGCCCTGGGAAGTGTCCTTACCAAGCCCGAATTTTGATGTGACATATAGTTTTCAAAATATCAAGATAGTAACGAACGTGTCATCTGTGACGTCGGCAGTGTCATGTGATGAAATGTGGTCACTGTGCCCCACAAGCGCTCCTAATGACGTGACACGTCTCACGTCAGGCGTAGACTAATCAGAACTCGTGATTTTGCAGTCCCCCCCCCCACTGAACGGGTATTGCCTAGTTTGCTAAAATACAAAATTTGTAATTTTGAAATTGTGAATTCCATGGGCCATGAAATTATTCTTAGTGTCATTTTTTACTGCCGCCACTAATTCCCTTTAACACGTCTTTCATTGGTAGCTCTTCGACCAATCACATGATAATAGATGAAAGATGCCACCGATCTCAGCATTTAGTCCAACCAGTATGACTGGAAACCAATCTCAGACCCGCATTCCAGAAGCCTCTTTAACTCTAAGGTCCCCTTTAAGCTTTTGTATTCTTCCCTGGAAACAATAGCTAAAGGTAAACCTTAGAGTTAAGGAGGCTTCTAGAATATGGCCCTCAAAGTTGCCAAAGCATCATAAAGAATTTCACACGTTTCCTTATTTACCATGTTTACCTGTTCTTTTGTCTTCTCTTGTTCGTGAAGTTTACGTTGAACGATCCGTACTCCCATCCGTACGTTATTCTGTGGCAGTGATGCACGTCTTTGGCTGTACGTAAGGCTCCCGTACCTCGGACTCTCGGGCGGACTTGCCGCTCCGGATCCTTCGGGATACTGATATTGTGATTGTGAGATCACAGTGTCCGTTGACGTCCGTATCGCATCGGACGTCGTTGTTGTTGACTTTGGTTATTGCAAGCAGTCAAATCCACACTCTGCGAGAGGTTATTCATTGGTAGATTCCCCTCTTTGTACCAAAACCCCTCCTGATTGGCTGACAAGTGACTAGGTGACTGGGGTGACGTCGAACTCGACACACTCCGATAAAACCCTTGCGCAGAGGTCAACGAAGCCGACCGATGATGCCTCCTGAGTCCACTAGGTGGCATTGTTAAGCACTCCTCACTCGCAGAGTTCACAGTATTCATTTTTGGCACAGGTAAATCAGTCGGCGGCTTCTTGGCAACGTTTTTTGCCGGTATTGGCATCCGTGTGAGCTGAATTCCGTCATCCTCGGAACTAACTGAATTCGACCGTGATGTCTTCGACGGTCTTGGCAGCTTCGCCAGACCGGCGTTTAACCGATACACAGGATTTGAAAACGAGAGAGGCTGAGACCGTTGTTGTGTTAGAGGAGATCGACTCGGGTTCGTACTCGCACTCGGCTGAGTTTGCTGGTCCGTATGCAACACCGAAGGATCGACAGGCGAACTTGACTGGCTGTATCCGAACGATTGGTACCCTGAACTCGCCACGTTGGAAACCTGACTTATTGAGATTTGACTCCCGTTATCCTGATCCAGAGAGGTGTTTGGTCCGTCTTCGTGCCCCTCGTCGACAAATGCGATCAAGTCCAGCACGTCGCCATTTACAACCTCGGCAGCTTTTAGCATCTGATTCCAAGACTGATTCAACTTATGCTCGTTGGCTTTCAAGTCTTTGATCTCAGTCTGATTCGACGTGCTCGGACTTAAATTCGGATTCTCATCCAAAGCACCAAATAGTACGTACTCGTCGGCAGTGTTCAAGTCATGGCTGATCCCAGGGCGGAGCGTACCGCTCAAGCTGTAACTCCGGTGCGCCCGGGCAAGGTTTTGCATCACAGATTTGTCGTTGACGCGAGACAGGACTGCATCGTTGTAATCCCGTAAGTTAATTCTCACCGTTTCTCCCTCCTTCATGGAGGACACTGAACTGTACACGCTTAAGCTGTCCTGGGCAGGACTGCTACCCGTCGCCGACTTCGTCTTTCTCAAAGTCTGTGAAGGGTTATCAAGTGCGTGCGTGATTTTGGCAAGTATTTTAGTTAGCCGCGTTAATCTGGTCTCGCCGGGCTGAAATACAAGAATGAGAAAATTTAACCCTCACATAAAAAGACTGCCCCTCATCTCCACAAACTTATCAAAATTCAGAAAAGTGAAAAACTTGTGATACGATGTGGTGAGTATAAATCAACGTGGTACCTATGTGTCAAATATTTTAATGAAATCCTCAGTGTATTACTGTAAAGTCACTTTTAAGCGGTCATGTTGCCAGGTGCAAAATTAATCAGTAGGCCTGTTTCATCGGCAGTTCACCTTGGACCCTGTTAAAGTTGTATGGGATTAGCAGACAGAGCCAATCAGACATAAGACCCTATTTCTAAACTTCAGTAGTCATGGCAGTATTGGCCTAAGATACTGATTTTGGCAATGACCTCGAAAACCCTATTTTACAGTAATGCATTGTGTCATCCTTTTATTCGGGCAGCCCCCCCCCCCTTCGTGACTATCGTGTGAACATGGAAATAGGGCAACACCACAGCAACTATATTTTATGGAAGATTTTTGGTTCATATCAGATATCCATCCTGTGGCTGTGTTAAATGTACACGTACATGTATTTCGGGGCTGAATTTCTGCACTGTGAAAGGTGAAGGTCACAAAACGTCATATATGTGCTCTTGATTTATTCTTATTTTGAGAGCCCTTTCATAACATTGTGAAATTTTCATTTTCTTGGAGACTAACAATGTTTCAACTTGCAAATTTCTTACATGTGCTGCTGTTGCAAATTTACAAGGCCAATTACCAGCACAAGTATAACACAGGTTTTAGACAGACATGCAAGCAATACAGTACAGATCACAGTTGACATCCCTAAGGCGTCACGTACATGTAAGTTATGCAAAACTTACGCATAAGTTACACGTAACTTATGTCTTGCTTGCACGTAACTCACCACACAAGTCGCACGTAAGTAACGCCCAACTTGCGCGCAACTTACGCGCATTATATGCATGTAATACTGTGTGAAGTGTTGCATAACAGACATGTAAGTTACGCGTAACTCACACGAATTTAGGGATGTCATCTGTGACCTGTACTGTAGCTACAGGTAATTCTTCCCAGCAGATGACAGTTTCTTTTTCAATCATGCTTTTTATGATTCTCACAAACAAACTTTCAGCTGGAGCCCTGAGCCAATGCAGAGCATTTAAGTGGCCCCTAACGCACTGGGTCCTGGGCGTGAACATGCGTCAGTGAGTTCAGGCTTTGAGAGCCGACAGCAATACTATTTTCTAGAGAATTGTCTTCTGAGACGACAGTTCCTATAGTTTTGTGGACAGGTGATACCACCCCAAACCCTCACAGGTCCCCAAAGGGATTACTACAGCCAAGGCTTCCGCGAGTACATCTTATGACAGACAACAACTGCATGCAAGGTCTACAGTTTTCGTGAGATGACAGGGACACACAAGGTAAGTTTCTGTGCATAGGTGCCTTATGGTGGTATAAACAATCAAGAGGGAACATACATGTAAGTTTCCTTAGGGCCTAACATCTAAACAGGGTTGCTGAAGCAAACATGACAAAACAGTCCAACTTCGGAAGGTATGCCAGCTGTTCTATGGCCATTTAGTCCACAAACTACCGGTAGTCTTTTTTCATGATAAAATGTGAGACAGTCATAGGTAAACAGTAGCAGATCAATGCACAGGCAATCTGACAGCCCTTGTTGATCATTCAGCGACTTCCGACGGGTTTTCCTAGA
This sequence comes from Notospermus geniculatus, assembly GCA_002633025.1. Lineage (NCBI taxonomy): Eukaryota > Metazoa > Nemertea > Pilidiophora > Heteronemertea > Lineidae > Notospermus > Notospermus geniculatus. Next base: position 172,987 of record NMRB01000108.1, read on the forward strand.
CTGCCTCACCTATGTGACTCGGCACAACAAAATGAGTCGGACGTCGCACAGAAGAAGACCGAAGGTGGAACCAGACAGCAACCACAGAAATCGACCAAGTCAAATTTCACAATGGGCAGACAATCTTGAAATCAGCGAACCGTTGGGGTCACCTTGGACATGTTGGGTCTTCTTATGTGTGCATTCCGACTCATTTTGTCATGCCGGGTCACATATGGAGCCACGGTGGTGTAGTGGTTCGGGTCTCCGACTAGCGGTCAGAGGATCCCGGGTTCGAATCCCGCCGCTGGCGTGAGACTTTGGGCAAGTCTCTTTGCCTTACTGGCCTCTCTCCACCCAGGTGTATAAATGGGTACCGGTCGGAAATGCTCAGATTGTAGCGCTGAATGAGCAGCTCATCTGAGTTCTACTGAAAGGTTTCAGGATAGACGGGGGTTAAAGTGTGAAGTCGGATGACACCTCTACCGTTGTTGATATCAGACTATAAACCCAAACTTTAACTTTAACTTTATATGTGTCATGTAAACCTTCTAGCAACCCTGAGTTGCACACCACTTCAACGCAACTCGAAGCAACACAAAAGAATATAACTAAACGGAAGGTGAATCCTGAAACATCTTGGATGGAGTGATCACAGCAGGCTAAATTTGGGATGAAGGCTGCACACAGGGTTTCCGCCAGAGGGTAAAATGGGTAAAATTCCGTACCCTAAAATTTTTCCAGGGTACGGATCCGTACCCTCAAAAATTTGATAAATTCACATATTTATCAGCAGTATTCATTGTTTTTCACCATTTAACATCATATTTCACGATGGAAAGTGATTTTATGCTTCAAAATACGCCTAAAATGGCACTAAACATCGTTTAAAACCAAAATAAACAAATAAAAATAAAAA
>NMRB01000108.1:192001-207333 GCA_002633025.1 Notospermus geniculatus
TACCAATGCATCATGCATGCAGTGCAGTGTATTTGTGTTCTACGTCATCGTCAGTAGATTGTCCGACATGATGGTTTACAAGTCAAAGTAACCATATGGACCAGACTCTAAAATTGAAAATTGCATCGCCCCCAATCGGTGCTTGGGATTGATGCTTAAAAGTCGAGAGAACCTGGGCCCAGTTTCAAAAAGAATCTTAAGTCTAAGAAAAAACTTAAGTCTGAAATGAAGTCATCTGATTTGCTGAAATCTGGTCACATGATGACTTAAGTCAAACTTTAGACTTAAGATTCTTTGTGAAACTGGGCCCTGATATCTTCAGGCTGGAACGATCAAAGCCAGCATCATCGCACACGAATCACGCTGAAATACATTGTACCAGAAATAACATACGCAGGTTACAAATACATGTAGATAATTTTAGTGTTGACTAATATAGTATCATAAAAAAAAGATATATTTTGGTATCACGCAGCTTTTGTTCAGTGAGCGACAGTCAATTCCGTTATTGGCGTTTATAGACGTTTTGTAATGCACAACAGTGGCGAGAACAAGGAGAACGGTACTCGGTAGCGTGACTCAGCAACTTCACGGAGGTTTCTGACCATTTAACCGAAGGTAACAGGCTAGCAAACCATTCGCCACTAACTGGAATTCTATACCCCTTCCGATAGTTTGGCGCTGGGTGTCGTTCAAAGCTGATCGCTAGTTTGTACACGCCAATGCTTCCAGAGCATACATATTTTTCGCAACATCGCTGGGCGAAATTTGGTTCGCCAGTTCGTCTGCACTGAGTGTGTCAAGCTACGTTTAGCTGATACGCGGAATGCGGATTGCGGAAAATGCAATGCATTTTCGCATACAACATATCGCTTCCGCCGGGGATTCCGCGTCCCTATATCGCATTCCGGATGTCTGGTAAACGCAGCTTTAAGTGTCAAAATGGGGAAATGTTAGTTCCAACATTTAGAGGAAGGGCCTGTTACCCTTCACACATCACAAATTCTATGTAGACCAATACAGAACGGATATCAAATTCAAGAACGATGTCGGATTTTATTCCTCCTTCGGCAGAGCTGCATGGGAATGGCACCGACTTCAAATCGGATCCTGCTTTACCGGATGATGCGACAAAGGCGATGGAAAGACTTCAACACCTCCAAATCATCTTTAGACCATTCAGTTTGTACTTTCCACCGGTTTTATCTTTCCTCGGTATCTTTGGTAACGTACTTTCAATATTCGTGCTCTGTAAACCAAGATACCGGAGGTCATCAACCGGTTTCTATATGATAGTGCTGGCCATCTTCGACCTAAACCTTGTGACGAATTGCCTCCTGCATCAATATTTTCGACGCAACTTCAGTCATCTTGTCATGAACAGGCCTTTCTGTCGGTCCCTTCTTTTCTTTTTGTTCTGTGGAGTTAAGTTTTCAAATTTCGTTGTCCTTTTCATGACGATCGATCGAACGATAGCGGTCCTGTTTCCTTTAAAAGCCAAAATATTGTGTACGAAATACCGGGCGAAAGTACTCGTTGCCACATCCACCGTGATAAACATACTACGGAGTGCTCCTGGTTTCGTCTGGGGTGAATCGGGGTACCTTGTGAAGTATAGTTACTGGACATGTGACATCATTTTGGTTATAACATCTACTATCTCCACAGCATAATCATCGACCAGTGGTTGCTGTTCGTTTTTGTCCTGGCGGCAAATGTAACCATCTCATTCACACTGGTTCGCAGGAGCGCAGCGAGGAAGAAATTATTCAGCAACACGAGCTTGAAAGCAGGCAACACGGACGGACAAATGACAGCAATGTTATTGGCAAATTCCATTGCTTTCCTGATATTCTGGGTGCCCTATCACATTGACTACTTCTATTTGACTTATTACACCAGTTATTTTTATTCGGGTTACGTAGAGTTCCATTTGCGAATCTTGAGCTGGCACACTGTGAATATCATCACGTATATCAACCCGACTATCAATTTCTATATTTACTGTCTAAGTTCAAGTAAATTTCGTAAGGAGGTCATAATTCTTGTGCGACACTAGCTGTCTCGCCGTAAAGCACGACTATATGCATGAGGTGACTCTTTATCCCTCCCCACCTTGATAAGACTGGTGTCCTGTCCAACCTATACCCCGGTGTATAGCCAGTGGTAACACATTTTTTATTCATGGGTTTTAGGAGTTTCGAAACACACAGTTTTTTTACTTTTTACAAACTCCGTCATCATGCTTATTATAAGTTGCATCTGTAAAAGAATAGGCCCTAAATACTGGGATGTTGTTTTTTTATCAAAGTGTGACATCTTTCGACAACATCCAGGGCCTTATACACTTTAAGCGTTCGTAACTTACGGGAGTGCCTAAACTATTTTCCTTTTGCGGACAACCTACCGGTATTGTTAATTATCAGCCTGACAAAGGATTTGCGTGCCCTAAAGTTACGGGGGCTTTGTGAATAGGGAGTTTTCGCAAAGCCCCCGAAACGCCAACGTGAACGCCAAACCTATTGTTCGATGCCACGAAGAGAGCACCGAACAAAAGGATAGACGTTCGCGTTGGCGTTTCGGGAGCTTTGCGAAAACTCCCTATTAAAGCCAGGCGTACATCGCACTGTCTTGCGACTGGACTGATCAGTCGCTGGTGGTGTGCGCACTGCGCGCACATTGCAAATTCAGCAACTCAGTAAAACTAGAAGATCCAATCAGTCGTCACGTCCTGACCGCGCACATCGCGTACTGGCAGCAACTCGGGTAACATACGGGGCCTTGGGACTCGATGAGACACGGTTTTGCTCAGAAAACCGGCACTGATCAGTCGCAAGCCCGCGTACATCGCAGCGACTGAACGAAACTGGGTTCAACTAGTCGCTGGAAAGTTGAACATGTGCAACTGGCGGCGACTGGCAAAATCTCAGTTCCAGCGAGTCGCAAGGGTTCGTACATCGACCATTTCTGGCGACTGATTAGTCGCCTCCAGTTCCATGCAGCTAGATCCTCCCAGTCGCCAGGTAGCTCAGCGGCAGCTAGTTTTCTCCAGTCGCAAGTGTGATGTACGCTAGGCTTTAGGCCCCATGTTTTTTTAGAGGGACAGCTCTCCGGAATGGATTTCTCTTGATGAGGGCGTCGGCACTGGCGTTGACTTCTTCTAGTCAGAGAAGTGTGACTGGAATTTTGTTGCCGACATCCCGTACAAGATGCCGGCAAGGGAATTCCCGTACATGGTACCGGTACTCTAACAACTGATCTATGACCAACAGCAAGAACAGTTGACAGAAATACACCGTCGACAAATTTAACCAGCGTTTGGATTTCTCTAGGAACTCGTACCCGAAGGTCGTCGCTATGAAGGAATCGGCCGTGCGAGTATCTCCTCTTTATGTTGTTTGTACCATTGCCATCTTGAAATAGCAAGGCTGTAAAAGTAAAAATGTGAATCAAACATGTTTAAAGGGATACTGTACACATTTATAACATGCTAAATTTGTAAGTTGAACCTTTATGTTTGATTCCTTTATGGTACGGGTGTCATTCCAGTAAGACACTACCGCTGCGAAATTTTCAAACTCGGTTCGTTCCAAATCGCTCCTGCGTCAGGATTTCGAATACTAGTACTCAATGAATTCCAACATGGTTTCCACTAAAGTCCATCATATTCTTGTCGGTACATGAATCATTTCTTTCATTTTCCGAAAAAATGGACACCTAGAAGTTCTTCCACAGCTCACGTGGTTCATGGTCGAATGGCGGCCATTTTGAAAACTGCAATGCATCGCATAGTGTAGGCCTAAACTGCACTAAACATCGGTAGCGAAATGAAATCGGATTTGAAAGTGGGATTCGTTATTTGGACTCGCGCGAAAAATGAAGATCACAGAAAGATACCGACGAAAATTTTACGGAATTTTTTGAAAATTATGTCGTAGTCGGACATACCTCATAAATTCTTTTGGGTCAACACCAGGGCTAGCTGGTCGTATCGCTTGAAATACCATGGCCAAGCCAAACATCAAGTAGAATGCCTAAAAATTTAGAATTATGCTCAAACGGATTATTATGCTCATTATTATGCTCAAGAACCCGACCAATCAGGTAGGTGCGATTGGGTCACGTGCTTACCAGGGCTGTTTTTGACCTCATGACGTAGAGCTTACTGATGTCATGCGGAGTGACGTCATCACCCAAACTCATCCTCGTCTCCAAATACTCCCGCAAAACTGACATCTCATATGTTTCGGAATGGCGATTGCTGTCGATGTCGGAATGTAGCCCTACCCAATGAAACAACACAAGTTCAGACACTGATAAGAAAGCCATTTTCCAACATGCGATATTTGGCAAGCGCGTAAGTTTATTACTTTCGGCTTTCGAACAACTGTTTTCTAGTAGTCCGGCCGATAAGAGAAAAAAACCCGGCGAAATCGGTATAAAAGTAGCATATCTGGCACACTGGTGCAGTTTTTAATACTGGTTAATTTAAAGACGTGTGACACATGAAAAACGCCCCCTGGTGGGCGCCATCTTGGTTTTCAAGATGGCCTGCCTGGAAACAGAGTTTTCGCCATAACTTTTGTTCTGGTCCACCTAGAACCACAATTCAAGTGGCTATAACCAAAAACGCTGTTTTTCTGAAGTCGAATGGAAGTATTGATGTTCATTCTCCAAAAACCACTACTGCCTGTCGTGTAATGACTATGATTGTACTCACCCGTTGAAGAGAACTCTAAGAAGACAGCTAGATCATATGTGGCGGGTCCAAATCCACACAACTCGTAGTCTACCAACGTAGCTTTATCTGGAGGAAAAGAAATGACATACTTTCGACAGCTAGCCTCTCGAGTGCCACTCGAGGGCTAAAGCGACGGCTGTAGCCTAAAATCCTAACATTTTCCTTGTAAAGAACGTATAAGCTTAAAGGGGCCACGATATTTCCACTTTTTGTCGATAGTTGGCGCCACCGGCGGTGTTTGCATCATTCTCCAATACCGCAGTTTTGCCTCTCGCCCAAGTGATTGAGAATGTATGATTACAATGCAATGCCACAGATGGACAAATCCCTAGAAACTCAAAACAGGTTTTATTTCAAAAAGTACAAATATGAGTCAATGGCCCCATTGAGGATCGTCAGAGTTTGTTGTAAAATGGTAAAAGTAGGAGAAAAAAATTGAAGAAAAAAAATTAAAAAAATTAAGGAGGCAAGAAATTTTGAGGCGGGAGGTGATGCTAAACTAAACATTTTTTATGTGGCCTTATCAGATTCCATCGGAATGCCTCACCTTTGATTCTATCATACAATATATTTGATGGGTTCGTGTCGTTGTGAGCGAACACAAAGGGCTGATCCATCTCGCTTATTGCACTGATCACCGTTTCTACCTCGGCCTTCAACTCGCTGACGGATGGGTAACAATTTTGGAACCTTAGTAAAGATTAAGAAGACAGCCGATATCTTCAGTCAGTAAAGGGCACCGCACACGAGCGACAAAATCTGGGCGACCGCCTACGAGACTGGTGCATGGCGCGACTAGACAACGTCATCAGCCAATCAGAAGCGCCAAATCTTGTCGCTTTGGCGGTCGGAAGCCAAGTCGGCCGACAAATCGGTCAAAATTGTCGCTCCATGTGCGGTGCCCTTTAGCGAGGTTTAGCACCTTTCCGACTCCGACTGCAACTACGAGAATGAATATATTGCAGTCCGCTATGGACATACTTGATAAAAACGATTTGATAGACGTTTTCAATTCGTCAAATACCATAAATTGAAGGCAGAAAAATTTGGCCTTATAAATCGGAAGTGCGGATAAATAATGAATATTGAAGTCGTAATCCTACAAGTAGTCGTTACGACTTGAAACTAAATACTAAATACTAAATACTTGCGATTTATGTGCACTTCCGATTACGAGTCAAAATTATTCTGCCACAAAGTTACGGCATTTTACGATTTGCAAACGTCTATCAAATCGTTTTTTGAAGCCGGAGTCGGAGTCGGAAAGCTGCTAAACCTCGCTAGTGACAAGTCAACGAGATACTGCAATGATCTACAATACTACACCATGAAGAAACATTGGCAAACGTTCCAGATTCCCAGACCCTTGTTCACAACAGCAAAGTGTGTTACCCTTCGATGAGTTTCCAAATCGTGTACTCACATCTCATTGGCTTCCGGATCAGCCACACTCGATGGCCAGTTGGCCAATAATTTCCGAAGTGTTTCGAACGGAACCGATTCCTTCCCAATATCATATGTGTCACTATTTGCCGATTCGAAAGTGTTACGGGAATGGATCTTAGCTATTTCTCGTGCGACGGCCCTGAAATATTTTGTATTCAGTTATTGTTATTCTCTTAAAATCCGTACGCGCTTGGCATACAATTGGGAGTTTAAGAAATCAAACGATAAACGTTAACTTTACGACCGTTATTTTTCATACTGCCAATTTACCAGATTACATATTGCATTTTCGGTACAAAAAATAACGTTGTCGTAAAGTTAACGTTTATAGTTTGATTTCTTAAACTCCCTATTATCTCCCAAGTCCACTGGTTGCTTTGTAACGATCTTTGGTGTCCCCGGACCATTACTGCGAGAAAAAAAACGTCACCTAGGGAAAGCACTGAATACTGTCTATACCGTATTTACGTCGTCACAGGCTTCTTGCCACATGAATTTTAGTTCCGCCCCCCCCCCCCGCCACCACCCAAAAATGAAAGCGCCTGGAAAACCTCAAGCCAGTTACACAATGTATCCGCTTCTAATGTTATTTGGACAGATACCAGATGTTATTGTCCTGGGGACTCTGCACTCTAGATAAGTGTCCACAGGACAATAGATACTTGGTGAAAAAGTCCAGGGTCCATATTCATAAACATACTTAATAAGTGTCACACTTAGACGTAAGTAATTTTATGGGCCGTATTTTAGAACATTCCTTAACATTAAGGTCCACCTTAAATCTATTGTTCTCGATGGTTTTACAATGGACTTAAGGTCGACCTTAACGTTAAGGAACATTCTAAAATACGAGCCTATAACTACTTAAGTCTAAGTGGTACTCCTTAGTACCGAGTGCTATCCAATTACACAAGTCATTTTCAAAGTGCTTCAAATTATTACCCCAATAGAAGCCTGTTCGAGGGAATCAAGGGACATTTCAAAATGAACATGGCCCAAAGTAGGCCTATAGTACATGTTGGCCTACAAACCTTCAAGGTTGCCAATATTGATAGATTGTTTTGAGTCTACGGCATTCACGAAAGGCCCCATTATAGGCCTTCATGTAATTCCGCATCTTTATCGACCAGCAACATTTTGTCCTTCTACACTCGCATATTTACGTGAAGTCGGAGGAAGAAGTATTCGACATACTTGGCTATTTTGACATCCTTAAATGGTGAAAGATCCCTGAATGTGAACCTTCCTGCCTTGACGTACTCCATGCAAACACCGTTGTTGAATATACAGAGAAGGCGAGGAGAGATGCCTAAATCATTGAGAAGTTTTGTACACTCGATTTCTCGTTTCCGATCCATGACAAATTCATATGCTTGCTCGAAAACTCGAAGGACCACAGCGTCCGCCATGTCCGCAGTGACGTAACAGACTGTCATGGAGTTAATGTGTCCCGTGTCACCGATTGGTAACGTGCCTGCCAGGTTCACGGACGACACACACACAGACGGACGCCACTCAGTATACATATGACTAGCTCAGCTGAAAGCTGAGCTAAAAAATTGATACGATACTGACATCGGCAACCGCTGAGTGCAAGATGACCAATAAAGAAAGATCTGATTTAGATGCGGCCACCTGATGCTCGTAGTTGTAGCTTTGAATGCAGGAGATATGATCAAGAGCAGTTGTTCAAGAGGCCGAGTCACATGGCAATGCTTCTGATGGGTAGGCCTAAATGTAGAATGTGGAAAACTTTGGACCAGGGGAGCAGTGTTCTCCACGGGTTTTGGTCTAAGAGGGGCGGCAACGGGCCTGGTGTCGAAGGCACCGCGCGAGGAGCCAAAGGCGCCTTCTGGCAGTGGTATGGGGGCCCTCCCCCAGCGAAATTTGGATTTTAGGTGCTCTGAGATGCGTTTTCTGAGCATCTGAGATGCATAATTGAGCGATCTAAATCATAAATATTAAGGCGGATGAATTTTTAAGAGGGGCGGACAAATTTTTAAGAGGTGCGGGCCGTTTTTAAGAGGGGCGGATTTTGCCGTCGGTATTTTTAAGAGGGGCGGGCCACCCTTTTTTTAACTGGTTTGGAGAACACTGGGGGAGACAAAACAAACCTTGTTTTAAGCTGAAAAATTTTTATCCACTGAAGTTTGAATACCCATAAAACTCTAGAACGACCGTTTTTGACCAAGACCACTTCTAATGAAACTGACTTATCAATGAATGAACTGATATGTTCAACAATGACACACTGTCTTTTTTTACACAATAGAAGGTCAGTGTCCCAATTTAGAAAACGAAAGACAATCACGAAGATTTTTTCATGGAAAGCATGAGGTCTGTAAATTCCATTGTTAAGTTTCAGCACACAAATCTAACTTCATTATTCAAGCTATGTCAAGGGCTTTTTCCTCCTCTTTCTCTCTCTCACCATGTGACGATGATAAAATTCCAGAGTTCCAACTTCGAAATTGCTATATCGTCATTACATTCCCCAAACGCTCACATGAATTCAGCAGTTTCCCTGACTGATTGAACGGGTATTGCCTAGTAAAACAAAATGTTGCGATTATAAACTTCTTATGGAAAACCCAGGCAGTGATTTGCCAATAGATTTGCCGCGCACTGTTTTGGCATTACTATAGTACATTGCACAACTGACCTCCTTTTTGCACCATCCGCATACCACATGCAGCGTCATGCGTGTACCGTCCTCATACCTTCCGCGGACGACGTGGGCCGTCATGGAAGGTACGCAGTGAAGACGTAACGTCATTCACCCGTGGTGCGCGGACGTCACGCAGAAGAGACGCGTGATGCACCAGTACCATACGCAATGAACTGAAGCGTACAGTACAGGTCACAACTGACATCCCTAAATTACGCAACAACTCACAAGCTACTAGTATGTTACGCGTAACTTACAAGGCGAGTTACGCGAATTTTGCTAGCTACGCAGTGATTTACGAGGCGAGTTACGCGATTTTGGCGAGTTACACAGTGAGTTACGCGAAACCAAAGCCGTGAGTTGCGTGTAATGTTACGCATAACTTACATGTACGAGTAACTTACGCGAAGCCATAGGGATGTCAAATGTCAATTGCATTTCATGATCTTCTGGGAATCATATCACACACGTTCTTGGGAACGTTCCCACCATGTCAGGTTTGAGATAACGACTGCCCTAGTTAATACCTACATGACTTCAAATTATGCGGATCATGCAAGGGAAGATTAGTTCATACACGTCATTCAAATCATTAAGATTTTTATCAACTACCGGTATACATGTATGTAATTCCGGTTGGACATGCAGTTTGTAACTTTTCTCACGGAATGATCTTGATGTATATCTGCCCTTCACCTTCAACGGTGATTTCAACACGCAGCAGTTTTTGTAGCAGTTTAGCTTTGGGAGTTGTAGTCTAGTATAGGTACAAACTCGTCCCCAATGGGTTTACGTACCTACAACACCACTGGAAATGACTATATTTTTTTCTTTGAGTAGTGTAAGAGGTATCCGGAGATGTTGACAGCTGTGTTGCCCGAAGACAAATAAGGTGTTGCCCGAAGACAAATAAGGTGGCGCCCTCCTGGCATCGTGGGGTCTATCATGTTCTGAGCCTTTGTTTGAGGTGTTTGCAGGGCGTTAGCATTTCTCTTGCTCGTCGAATGGGGGTTTTTTGTTCATGCAGTTCAGCTTTAATATTGACAAGCTTGGCAATGACGAAGAGCCTTCCAATGATCATACTGGCAGTGGGGATTGACCAGATGTATGGGAACACGCTAGAGGGCGTACAGCTCTGACTCGTAGTTGGCAATATGAAATAATTTGAACTAGGCCTGGTAGTCCTGGCATGGCGGAATGTTTTTTAGCCATGGCAGTCAACGTGTTAAATCGGCAGTGCGCAATGGCAAATTGATTATGATACAAAAACACTCAACACAACCATGACAAATCTTCAGGCATGAACTTGGCAACTAGATTGTTCATATTATAAAACAGTCAAATGAACAAAACAGCCACCATGAACTATCAATTGAAAACTACTAATAGTACTCTCACGTTCGTAATTTCTATGAATTCGTAAACTCGGGACGAAAATTATGAATTCTTCATGCATTCTTCATAAATCAATGCAAATTGGAATATTAGGGTAACGACAAGTACTCTCGACAAATTACGATATTTGATTGTCACAATATCAATATTTCACAGAACTGAAGTACGGCAGCCATTTTCATCGCATGTAGGCCCCGTCATCCAAAATTTATTGGCAAAACGCTCGGTTAAGTTGAAGGCTTTTTCTCAAGCCTAAATGACGAAAGTTTCCCTAACACAGAGCTGCCAAACCCTGATTCATGTCTTCAGGAATTTTTCCTGAAATTTCACAATTTTTCCGGATTTTAGAGGGTCTTTGAGTACTCTCATTTCGGATTCCTTAATTGTCATTTTTACAGCTATCGAGCATCTTCGATAATCGAAGGCCGATCTGCTCACCACTACGTTACATCGCACATCACCCTTCGAGAAACAGACCATTCCGTGGCGTATCTTGGCATGATGCGAACTTTACCGGTCGACCAATCATATTGCACTTTAAATCGGGTCTTCGGCTACCACTATTTGTACCATGAGGAAATTTTACAACACCGGTTCTGATTGGCCTCCTCTTCAAGAGGCAGCGGATACGCCGCAGACCGGTCTATTTCTCAAAGGGTGATATGTGATGTAACGCAGTGGTGAGCAGATCGCCCTTCGATTATCGAAGATGAGCCCTAGCGGCATGAGCATGAGGAAGAATAGTTGAATGAGGCGAGGATCGGTGGGAAATAGGCCTACTAATACTATTATAAAAGACTTATACATTGTAATTCACTCAGTAACGAAAGTTTTCAACCAATATTGAACAAATTGTGTCCTTGCCCATTTGGCAAAATGATGGGCAGGTCCGAACAACTCCAGGGCAAAAATTGAAAAGTCCTATTCAATAAGAATCTCACGAACTTGTGGATAAACTGAAAGTCTCTAAAATCGTGACCGGCCTAATTGGCCCCATTCAGTAGTGTGTCATGTACAAGCAGGATTTGTGCTTCATGAGTGACTGACCTCCAATGCAATGAAAAAATTTCAGATTATTTGCTTTGGACGCGGTGTGTTCTAACAGTTTTGGAGTTATAATATGCAGGAAAGTCAACAACGAAATACATCCTACTACACATGTAGCAAGTACAGTACTTGGCACAACTGACCTCCCTAAATCCGCGTACCTTCCCCGTACGTGACGAGGAAGGTAAACTTCAGTTCATCGCGTATGGTATGGGTACGTCACGCGTCTCTGTTGCGTGACGTCGGGTGAATGACGTTACGTCTTCACAGCATACCTTCCATGATGCTGCGCCACGTCCTCGGAAGGTACGAGGACGGTACGTGCATGACGCTGCATGTAGTACGCGGATGGAGCGCGGCGCGGAAGGGAGGTCAATTGTGCAAGGTACTGTAGGCCTACCCGTGGCGATTGTGAGTTTGGTCGAGGTTGGAAAATGCACGGCCCCGGGGGAATGGTGCACCCAACTGGGTGCACTTGGGAGAATTTAGAAAGCAATCGAACGAAACTGCTCATAAAAAAGTATGAAATGGCCAGGACCATTGTGCTCACCTCTGTGACAGAGTATGAAGTGTGAGTAGCCTGGCGATACATTGAATGGTGAAGGATTAGTGCAGAAAAATCGTAACATTTACTACTGATGAGATATGGCCAAAGTCAATTTTTCAAGATGGCCGCCTGGCAGCCATGTTGAAGTCCAATCGAACCGAAATTTGGCATTTAAGTAGACGGTACCAAGACACATATTTAGGCACGGTTAAAGCATCCTAGCTACCACTATTTATGAGGTGTGGGTCGAAGTCCATTTTTCAAGATGGCTCCCTGGCGGCCATATTTGACGTCGAATCTGCCTGAAATTTACCATATATTTATATGGTACCTAGATACGTATTTTGACAACGTTAAAACATCCTACCTACTCCCATTTATAAAATGTGGGTCAAAGTCCATTTTTCAAGATGGCTTCCTGGCGGCCATATTTGAAGTCCGATCGGGTTGAAATTTGGTGCATTCGTGCAGGGTGCCTAGATATATCTTCACACCAAATCACAACACTCTATGTCAAATAGCAATGAAATGTGCCACCAAACAGTGAATTTTGAACTTTGACCTCTGTGACCTTGAAAAGTAGGTCAAATCAAAAACCCGGGATTTATGTGATGTAGTCTCATCAGAGGAACCCACCATAAAAGTTTCGTGGTTCTGGCTAACAGCGTTCAGGAGATATGGCCGAAAGAAGGTTTTCACAAAGCGCCCCCTACAGGCCAGAGTGTACAAGCAGCAGCGCTAAGTTTCGGTCCAGAGATAGTTTTTACCATAGGGTACCTGTACACCAAATTTCAAGTCTGTAACCCAAGCGGTTTAGAAACGTGCCACCCCTGTTAACGACGACGGACGACGACGACGGACGACGGACGACACACCATGGGAGAAGCTCACCTCACAGAGGTGAGCTAAAAATTACGACCACGGGACTTTAGAGATTTCAAACTTCATGGGCTATATATAGGCCTATGATTCAACTGTCGGAAACTTTCTTCTTTCAAAACTTACAGACTACCTGCATATTTTTCCCATCAAGCACAGCGTAATTGAAGACAAAGAATCAGCAGGGCCTAATTTACCAATCTAATTGGCAATTTGCCCTGCCATTGACGACTTGACCTTTTCAAGATCAGGGCCTAGTGTGTACAAAGAACTATTGAATCTACTCGAGCAGGCCTAGATGGCCTTATGCTCTGTACAGGGCCTACTTGTCACGGTGGAGTCTTTCTTGTAGTTCCATTTTGTCAATTATGAAACGCAAAAAATCTTGTTATAACTTGAAGTGTTCGGAAAAAATGTTTTATGCAGAGCCAACCTGGTCTTGACCCTGTGTGGACACGGCAAAAGGGTGAGAAATGCCTGTTCTCCAAAGACGTGAAAGAATACTGCAAGTGCAGTCTTTTGCCAATGTACGTATAGGATGTATGCGACATTTTTAACCCCTTGTATGCAGAGTGCCGAAAAAATTTCTATTTCTTTATTGTTTTCATGGGACAACAATATTTGGAATAGTTGTTTTAATTAAACGAAGGTATTTTATACCTTTTTTGCAGTGAGCAGTTTGAAATTACTATTGCCATAGGATGGTGTTGAAATGCAACAATGAGTCATTTTCTAAAATGATATTTTTTAGGTGTAAGTTCGGGCGAGGGCCGCCACAAGGTCAGGCAGCCCGCCCTTACACAACCCCTTTGTCGAGAACACTGAAATGTAATATAACATTTCAGACCGCCACGGCAATAAGCTTAATAGAGAACAGTTTTAACGTATAATAAGTAAAGGCGGTTTATGGCGGTATCGGTGTCTGGAGACATGGTGGATTGTGGCACTCTATTGGCAGTAATTGGTGATTTTGATTTCTATATTACACTTACAGTTGATGCGATGGGGATTTTTGTCAAAATGTGGGCGTGGTCTTCTAGGCGGCTCACAGCAGGGTCATTTAAGGCGGCATGGGCTCTACTGGGTTAATCAAGAAGCATATTTCTTGTCAATGATATCACGTTAACAGGAATCCAACTGACCCCAGGCAAGATCAGACATAAAACAAATATTCACCATTTACAGAAGTTCGATTTCAGTGTTTGTCAAGTAAAATGGCGATCACACCTACATGTATCTGTTAGTGACAATTTCAAATTCAGGGACGTACACCATTCTGTGGTGCTAGAGTGAGCCGCACATATTTTCTGCACTATAATGGAGAGTTAGTGGCACAGTTGTTGAGCAAGCGCTTTGTAATGAAGAGGTCACGGGTTTGATTCCCGGCCAAGTCACAACTTCGTATTTTCAACTGGTCTGAACGATCAAGTGGCACGCTGAATGAGTTTGTATTAGTACCCATGTGGTTTTCATCTGGGCTGAAGCCATTATTGGCCCGCATAAGTATGATAGATAGATAGATACATAATTTGAAGCTTCATAACCCTTTTGCATCTTAAGCTTATACGATGGGGTGGAGTCCACGACATGGTACTGTCCACCTGTGTGGGGTCTTTTACTTGCCCTGGCATAGACACTCAGGTGCAAGGGACCACGGCTTTGAGTCTCATCCGACAGACTATTCTATGTTCACAGCTTTCCACATACGTCCTGGCCGGGGATCGAACCCACGCACTGACCCTGTTAGGATTGAAAGTTAAGCGTGTTAGACCACTCGACCACCAGGCCAGTACAGTATGGAAGAGGCCATCTCAAGCTACTCATGTTCTTCACTTGGATGGGGTCTTTTACTTGCCCTTGCAAAGGCACAAGGTACAAGGCACCACGGCTTACTGTCCCATGAGGCAGATGTGCAGAAGAGCCAGGGATCCCATGGCCTGGGCTGGATTCAAAACCGGGACTTGCCGCTACGCTGAATGAGTTGCTCCTTGAGTTCCCAAGACAGATTTCTACAAATGTGTTTGTGCACTTTGAGATTGTATGAAAAAAGCTATTTTAAAAGCTCCATTATTATCATCATGACTGGTTTGATTGGCATGAGTGAATTCAACCCGATACATTGATCTCTGGACCAAACTCCAGCAGCAACATTCCAGAAGACCTAACGAACTGACCTGTAATTGATTAATGAAGATAAGTCGTTAACATGCCTCGTTATCTGCATCCAGTTGACCATCATTCATTAGTAATATTATCATTATTGAGATTTATACCTTAATCCCTTGGCAGGGATGATTCATGGAGGACCATGTTGGACAAACATACCTTAAAGGGGCAATGGCCTCTTTAATGTGTCCCCTTCAGAGGGGGTTTAAGGGACACCAGTTTGCTGACCAAAACGCAGCAAATGTGCCTTAACCATTTGTGATAGTAAACACAAAGTCGTCTCTTCCTCAGGCACTTTCTAGTAGAGATCCCAGAAGTGAAGTGTTTCATTTCTAGGATCTCTGTGAGATATGAAATCGATTGTCACTGGTAGTTACAGAGTTAAAACTTCTTCATGCAGTGCAGTGGTGGATCCAAGGGAGGGCGTGGCCGGCGCACGTGCC
>NMRB01000108.1:215701-228424 GCA_002633025.1 Notospermus geniculatus
ATGTTACATAGGCCGCCGATGAAAGAAGCTAAAACGGCATTGCTGCGTGCAGTACACCACCTGTTAAAATGCTTGTGCAGAACAGAACATGCCACTCAAACGCCCATATCTTGATTCATTTTGAAAGTAGAGGGACGCATCCACTATCCAGTATAGGATCACTGATTGAAAGATTGTACTCCACGTCAGATGTAAACGTTTTCGGTACAAAAACACTCTTTTTTGCAACTGGAAAATGCATGATGTCTCATTCCCAGATGCCAGGAAAACGCATCTAAGCACATTTAATGTTCAAATTTTCTTGGGGGAGGGCCCCCAAACCCTCCGCTTGGCTCGCTCGCGCCTTCGGCGTTCGCCGATGGTGGCCCCCCCAACCCAACGGACGTGGCGACGCCCCTGACAAAGGAGGATATACATTTCTTGTCATGCTTGTACTACTACACATAGCTTTCCCTGTTCCGCGGGTACTTGTCAGTGACAAAAAAAATTGGCTGAAATCCACTTCCACGTTATTATGTCAAAAAGGTTTGGGAAGAGGGGAAAAGAAAACAGACGAACGTCGAATAGCGACGGTTTTTGCTCTCAACTGTTGCTTGTCCATCGATTATACCCAAAGTGCTGACACTCCATGTATACAAACGGTAGGTTACGGTAGGTTTGTATGGACGAGGGTATGCCAAGATGACTTGAGGACTTCGGTAAAGGATATAAGTACCTATTATTGGCATGTATGACTATGAGGAGGGGAAAAGGGGCCAAGAGGGTCGGCGGCTGTGGTGTGACGTGTGGCGGAAAATGCCCAGATTGATTGGTGTGGTCTGGACACAGTGGGGCGCCGAGAGATGGTAGCAATGCAACGCTTTAGTCCTTAATTCACCAGCGGAGCAGTTTATGGTGCTATAGAGTATACGGAGTGCAATTCACCTACCTTTATCTGTGTACCTTCCTTGTACGTCACCCGGAAGGTATACTGGTACTCCAATTCATTGCCTATGGTACGGGCATGTCACGTGTCTCTTCCCTATGACCTCTGCGCAGGATACGAATGACGTTAGGCCGGGTTTACATAGAGATATACAGTATTCAGACACGTTGGTGAACAATGGCCTAAGAGTTCATGACCATAAAACCTTTGTTCGCCAGTGTGTCCATATACCATATACAGTACAGGTCACAATTGACATCCCTAAATTTGCGTAAGTTACGCGTAACTTACGCAGCAACTCACGAGCTATGTTGCGCGTAACTTATGAGGTGAGTTACGTGGTGAGTTGCGCGAATTTCGCTTGCTACGCAGTCATTTACGAAGCGAGTTACGCGATTTTGGCGAGTTACGCAGTGAGTTACGCGAAACCAAAGCCGTGAGTTACGCATAACTTACGAGTAACTTACGCGAAGCCGTAGGGATGTCAATTGTGACCTGTACTGTACTTCTATGTAAACTCGGCCTTACGTCTTCAGTGTGTGTCCAAGGTGCCCCGCAACATCCGCGGAAGATACGAGGATGGTATGCACATGACGCTGCATGTGGTAACCGGTTGTGTGCAGAGTACTGTAAAAAACCAAAGTACATGAGAAAAGAAAATGTACCCATGACTGCAGGGGAAAGGGTGATGACTCAAACTGTATTGAGACACCATGAATAATACTGAAGAACTTGGGTACAGTGTTATATCGAGTAAATTGCACCTCCCAGAATTGAAAGAGCGACGGTATATCTTATGCAAGTAACTATCCAAACTAATACTCGGCGCTGAATAGGGCTTTGTCGTCAATTCACGCTCGAGACTTTGAGCCGACTTACTTGTCATGGAGATCCAGTCTCTGGGAGACTTCCTTCTCGTGGAGATCTTGTCGCTGGGACGGCTTTGCAGTAATTAGCGGACGAAAAAATAAAATTGACATGGGGCTTAAAACGCTGTAAGGAGATTCGTCGACTTGGCTCAATTAAGCTTAGGCGATTTGCGAAGGGTTGGCGAATGCGTAAAGAATTTGATTAGAATGTGTTCTCAATAGAATGGGGTAAATTAAGAACTTGTGAGAAACTTGTAATCGCTTGTAAGTCGTAACCGGCGGCGTAATCAGTATGTAAAATTAATTTCAATTGCGAATTGGCCTAGCAACGGTTTGACCCAATAGAGCCCAGGCCGCCATAAGCCGCCATGCCGTGAGCCGCCTAGAAGGCCACGCCCACTTTTGCACAACCCCCCATCACCTCTAGGCGAAATCAAAATCACCAATTTACTGCTGGCAGCGCCACAAACCGCCATGGTGCCAGACGCCAATACCGCCAGAAACCGCCTTCATTCATTATACATCTTTCTATTCGACTTAACATAGTGAAATTTTTTGGTGGTTCAGGGTGGTGTAAGCTACAGATGGAAAGTGCAAAAAAGGCGGCTATATTGAGTTAATCCCATTCAGATAATCAGGGACCGACATCCGCGGACGATACGAGGACAGTACGCGCATGACGCTGCATGTGGTACGCGGATGGTGCGCGTCGCGGAAGGCAGGTCAATCGTGCAACGTACTGTACTGTACATGTATTAGAAGTAAAAAATGGAAACCAGGCTTTGCACGGCAACATCTTAAGACCTAGTGTTCGAATAATTTTGGCCATCACTGTGCATTCAGCTAAATAAAGTTCAACTCATCAACTCCACCTCCGTCTCAGAATGCCTTATAAATTTTCTTCAATTCTCCTGTATTTTCTTTCAAAATGTTCCGTCTCTTAGAGAATTTTTATCAAAACAGCAGAATGGATTCCGTTGGGAGTGAAAGACTCGTCGCACTAACTTAACTGATTGCGTGGGTTCGGCGATATGATACAAATGCGAAGCTCACATTTCTAGTATCTCGCGAGAAAATCGATCGCTGCGCTGATATAATCAAACTAATTTTGGATAGGATCAATAAAGTCATGAAATGATTCTGTATGAAAATGCCATCCGGATACAAAATATTGGAAGTTTGTCCTTCGTGAACTTTAACCCCACTTTGACAGATCTTCAATTTGTAACTAAATATTTGACCTTGAAGCAACCCCCTTCAAGTGGGTTAAGTTGACCTTGAAAATTTGAACTTGCTTTTTGACGTGATTGACCCTGGCTGCAAGTTTGACATTGTAATTGTAGTTAGGTTGATTTTTACTTTGACGTATCTGACCTTGACGTCGTCATAAACTGACGTTTGATATATCTGACCTTGACATTGTCATGGAATTGACCTTCAACATATCTGACCTTGACATTGTCACGATTTGACCTTCAACATATCTGACCTTGACATTGTCACAATTTGACCTTCAACATATCTGAACTTGACATTGTCACGATTTGACCTTTGACATATCTGACCTTGACATTGTCACGAAGTGACCTTGACCTCAACCACACTTATTTTTAAAACACCGACGTTCTCCAGAAGGTCGCCAATGGCCTATTTCAGAATATGTTACATTTTTCATCCAATTGTGTCGTCGAAATTTCGTCATCTTTCATTCAATTTAAATTTTTGAATCATTTCTTATAAATTGTTGCTTATTCATGGTAACTTTTTACTGACACCATCTTTTACATCAATTTAAAAGTGTCAATTATTTGATTAATTTGATTTTGAGATGCCCTGTCCTTCTGTGTACTGTTTACTTTTGCATGTTGTCTGCATGGTTTGGGAATGGTGACAGGAACCTCTTTAACCTGGTCCCCTTTTACCTGAATAATGGGGACCAGGTCAGAATCCATTACTCACTCAACCTTGTTAATTAGCATAAAAAACCTGACCTGAAATTTAGTTCCTGGAGTTAACACCAGGTGGCGAGACAGTGTGATATTTTCTGTGCTATAATGATTCCAGTTTCGAAAAACTTTTTTGTGTTTACTCAGATATTAGGACATTTTATGCATGGGGTATTCTGTCCCCACCTACAAGTAGATGGGGAATTTGATAACAGAGGGTTGTTGCAGTGGCCCAGTTAGGCCTATGACAACATTTAGCGATGATTTTCACCAATAGTTTGAGATTCTAAGAAACCTTGCTAAGTGTTGTGATAGCTACATGTAGCTGGGCCATTGCGAAAACTCACTGGTAACATTTGGTTCTGTGGCAAATTTCTCTGTGCAGACTACAGGGGCGTATTGGAATCCTCGTTCTTGACCACACTCGTGCTGACCTAGTTCATGTAGTTGTTGACTCAACTCGAGAACGGCAGTCTCGAATGCCGAGATCGCAACCCGAGTCGGGCCAAGAACGTGTTCTTCTCAACCCTGAGTGGGGAGTGAGAAGAACACATTCTTGACCGGAGTCAGATTGCGTTCTTGGCATTCGAGACTGCCGAACAATCTCGAGTTCAGTCAACATCTACATGAACTGGATCTGCACGAGCTTGGAGGAATTATACTGACTATAATTCCTCCAAGGCATGAGTGTTGTCAAGAATGGGGATTTGAATGTGCCCGTTGAGTTCATCTGCAAAATTCGTGGTAAAATTGGGATTTTAAATAGGCTATATACATGTAGTCCATGAAATCAAGAATTTTGAAAAATTTGTCGAACATAATAACCTTCAAGCGTCTGTGAAATTGTCACAGGTGACCGTAAAGTAAAATCTGAAGTTTTGGTTAACTCCAGTTCCCAGTGATTACTCACCCATTCCCAGTGCCTGTGGCCTGTGCTTCAGACCTTTATTTGCTCTTCATTAACCCGCCAATCTGCTTTCAGTGGTTCCAAAAGCAGCTCGCTCAAGCGTAGCTTCAGCCTCGGGAGGATTAGTCGAAAATCAGCAGAGGCTGCGGCGAATAAACCCAATGATGAAAACAAATTGAGGTAAGGTAAAAATAATGATATGCGCGCATCAGCATCACATGACCTTTTGTGGTGTTTTGATTGGTCAATTCGAGGTGGTGTTGTTTTGCCATTGGATGGTGCCAAAATGAGACATGCATGAATTAGTGTCACATGACCTGGTGTTGTATTTTGATTGGTTGATTTATTGTTGCATGGGTCAGGATTGGTGGAAAAACAGCTGGAATAATTTGTGGGTATGGCAGGTAAAATGTCCCAATTGAGGCTGCTTGGTACAAGATGCAGAACAAAACCTATTTTACACTGGACAAATTAAGTCACTGCCTGGAATAAGCATGAAGAATATAATGAAGATTTTATGCAACGCTTTTCACTGTAATACAGTTTCAAAGTGCCTCACCTTGTTACCCCAGTCTCTTCAGAAACCTTTCCTCGGAACTCAAGGAGCAGTGCTGGTGATCCTTTCAGACCAGTTGAGCAGGCGCAGATCCAGAGGGGGGCGCCCCAGGCGCTTGCCTCCCCTTTCGGCCAACAGAAAACTGACCGTGAAATTCTGAAATGTGGCACGAATCATTGAATTTCACCAAAGATTTCGGTGTTTCTAGCACAGGGCACCCCCTCTTTTCCCAAATCCTGGATCCGTCCCTGTTGAGAATACTAACTGGCAACTTGGCTGGGAATCAAACCCTATGCACCACCGCAGTTGCCTGAAGTAAACTTCATTATTAGCCGGGAGCTCAATGGCAGGGTTCCTGCAGCCTGTGGAGCACCAAATTTAAGACCTTTTTAAGACTTTTTAAGACCAAGTTTCGGCAAAATTTAAGACCTATTTTCTTCTAAATGAAGCCCCCGAACATCCCTGGAAGGGTTTCTGCAAGGGAAGAATGACAGGGATCAACACGGCCAAGAAAGTGGGTAGGCTACTTGGGTGGGGGGGGGGGGTGGGGGGGTCCTCCCCCAGAAAAATTTTGATTTTAAGAAGCCCGGAGATGCGATTTCCTGACATCACCTGCCAATTGTTTACAACTGCCTTGATATGAAATTTAAGACCTTTTTAAGACCTTCCCACAGAAATTATCAAATTTAAGACTTTTTAAGGCCTTGAAAATGGAAGTGCCAAATTTAAGACTTTTTAAGACCTTGCAGGAACCCTGCAATGGGCTACAGTGAAATTTAACACGCACATTCCAAACCCGCAAAGGCATGAATTTTCAAAATGTTTGGGTTCCCACACTCAGTTTGGAACTCCCAACTCTTGAGTCAAGTCAACCCTTTCATGCCAATCGTAATATCATTAAAATCTGAAAAAACTAAAAGGCATGAAATAATAACAGGTTTCTAAGGTGAAAGACATAGCTTCCTACCGGACTCGAACCCACGGACCCTTGCATAAGGCATCAATCGCCAGCACTCACGGGCAGCATTGCCTTAACCACTAGGCCAAATCCCCGCCATCTTCTGACACCAAAACTAAAACATCCTGAAATCTTGAAGAAGCCCTGTCAATGATTGGAAAGTGCTCAATCAGAGCTTTCCAATGAATACCTATGTGGTAGGGTTTCAAGCTTTTGTACACATTTTGTTTTTTTTTCGACAAATTTGGCCTTGGCGGTGAAGGGTTAATGAGCGGAATTTCGCCACGCAGTTGGATTAATCTGGCGTTTTATCAGTCGATCGGGACCTGTCGGGCCGTCACTGAATCATGGCAAAAATATTCCCAGAGGAACCCGCCGATCTCATCCGAATGCTCCATTTATTTCCCAGCTGATATCTACGTCGCTCGTTAATTTAATATTTTGCCTATTATCCTCCCATATCTATGTTATCTACTCTTATTTACTGTTCATATTTTTCTGGTGTTTTGATGTACGCACTTTTCCGCACTCTGTCAGGTTCTCGTTTTACTCATATGAATTTTGCTGGCGTTTCCAGTGCTGTGCAAAATCTTAAGCCTAGCGTAGATCACAGTTGCGCTGGAGACAGCTAGTCGCCACTGAGCCACTGGGAGGATCTAGCTGGAACTAGAGGCGACTGATCAGTCGCCAGAAATGGTCGATCAGTACACACCCTTGCGACTCGCTGGAACTGAGATTTCGCCAGTCGCCGCCAGTTGCACATGTTCAACTTTCCAGCGACTAGTTGTCCTCAGTTTCGTCCAGTCGCTGCGATGTACGCGCGCTTGCGTACATCACCAGCGACCAATCAGATCAGCTGTTTCCAGTCGCAAGTGCGATCAAAGCTAGGCTTTAGGGACTTCACTCAAAATCCTTCTCTTTCCCAACCAAACCGTTTCCATCCGCATGACTTGAGGGCAGAACAAAGGGTTAATTTAAAAAGAAGGATTTTGGTGGTGTCCCCAAACTTTTGCACAGTACTGTACATTTTGTAGCAGTGGCTTAGGAGAATTTGATGCAAGAATTTGGTGAAATTTGATGGGAGTGCCACCTATTGAGCTGGAGGAAAACCAATGTGGTTTGACTTAAGAAATAATTTTCCGCTATTCCCAGCCATTCTGGAAATTAACCATTTCGCTACCATAGACCGGTTTACCAGTCCATGACGTCGTGATGCTTGCCATGGCATCAGGAATGTAATGCACTAAACGCTGTGTACAAAAATGCACTACGTGACGTCATGATGATGTCATAATGATGCAATGTTTGGTACTGAAATGGTTAATGTTTCATCCTTTTAAAAGTCCCTCCCTCCATATTACTTCATTAGGCGAGACTTTTTTTATACCTTGGTTAGCGTGCTTTTTTATCCAAGGACATCCATAGGCGGTCGGAAAAAAAATGAAAATAAAATTTTATTTTCAGCTTTCACACAAGCTTTCTGTAGGAGAAGCAGAGAGGAGGGAAAAATAAAAATAAAAGTTTATTTCAAAATAAAGTAACTTTGCCTCCAACATATTGTCATTGACATTGATTTGCCAGTAGGCCCTATGCTTGTTTGGCATTGTGCAAGTTGTGTAGTACTCTGATGGAGGATGTTGTAATCCTCCCTAGTGTTCCTCAGCTTGCAGAAGTATTTGCCCTCTTCTGCACAGTTTTGCATCCACGGCCATGACGGCGGCGGGCGGGAAAAAAATAAAGAAAAAAGTTTTTTTTTTATTCCGATTTTCAGCGATTTCGAGTGCGGCGGGCACGCTAAATGGCCGAAAATAAAATTTTATTATTTTTTTTTTTTCGGGAATTCACGGAGCGGCGGGCACGCTAACCAAGGTATAAAAAAAGTCTTGCCTTATGATTGGCAAGAATGCCAGTCTGTTGATGCCATGATGCAGCTATGGCATGTTTCTGAATGACGAGCATGACGTCATAATGACATCAAACTTTCGTTATGAACTTGGTTAACTTTTTTGGCAATATTCTATTAATACATTTCTTCATATTCAACCTATTCAACAACTCCCACCATAAACGTAACCACCAAATCCAAATAAAGCATGCAGTCAAATCTGATACTTTACATTCATATACACATTATACGTTATATACGTTACATACGTAATGATCTAATAATTGCATGCTAATTAACGCTCGAAATAAGACTAATTATGAAGGAGGTCATGTTTGACAAAGACAAATATTTGGGTCAGAAATTGAATGATGCCAGCGTCAGTGAATCTGCCCCTATGTATACGATCTCATATTCTGTCATCGACATTCCAGGTTTAGTTCGTTGTCACGTACACGCCAAAATGGGCGATACAGCCAGACTTATCTTCTTCGCTTTTTCCAGGCCGCCGGTCCCGACGAGGATGCGAACATCTCGATCTCATGAATCCCTCCTAATAGCGCCATCTATGTTTCACACGGTAGATCTGAACGCTAAGGACACGGACGTCCGTCCGTTGCACCGAAGCCTACTCAATCAGAATCACTGTTTTCAAGTGTCGAGTAAAAGTTGCCATAAATATTACTCCTGCCGGTCTGCTGCGGAACGCGAGAAATGGTTACAAAGGTGAGTTGAATTTTCATCCATATTTGATGTGTTGCGGTTTGAACAGGAATTTCAGTATTTCAGCGCTAGGACTTCAGCCTCGTTTCCACTCTATTTGAATCCGCCACGATTCTCGAGCAAATGGTCCAGCCGGTCAAATAGATTAGAACGTGGTATGTTTCAGGATGGACAGGTTGTCACCACTATTTCCATTTCTATTTTGGGGCCTTAAAGAATGTGCTGTTTTAGCCTTGCTGGTGCACAAAAAGGGAGAAATTGCCTGCTACCTATACTGGTACTCAATCATGATAGAGAGCTTCTGCAAGCCCCCGGTTAAGGCCATACGACGACGTTTATCTATTGTTTGGGTGCAGAAAAACGTCGCCGTAGGGCCTAACCGAGTGCTTGCAGAAGCTCACTATTATTTCATTGGAAAATCCTACTAAAATTTCATTCCCTATTATGGGCATGGTATTGACCAAGTTAGTTTGACGAATGGTCACCAGATGGCTCTACATTCTACGTCTGTTGAGTTGTGTTGCTCTATCAGTACACTGGTTTGACTGGGCCAAAGCCGATCTCTGCCAAAACAACACAAGCCAAATCATCCTGTCTCTACCAAAGTGCATGCTGATTCACGGTATACTGGGACAGACTGGTACCCAGTCCTAACAATTTTACAGCGGGCTTTTGCATATGTTAGGACCGATCGTTCCTATCGCGTTCATGCCGCCCAAAACCGCCCTGCCGTGTCAAGCCACCTAGAAGACCACGCCCCCTTTTTGACAAAAATCCCCATCACCTCCAATGTAGATATCAAAATCACCGATTACTGCCGGCAGCGCCACAATCCGCCATGTCTCCAGACGCCGATACCGGCATAAACCGCCTTGACTCATTATACTGTTCTCTGTTCATCTTAATGCAGTGGCATTTTATGGCGGTTCAGGGTGGTGAAAGCTACAGATGGAAAGTGCAAAAAATAGGCGGCTCTATTGGGTTAAGACAATAAAATCGACTTGTTATTGTCTATATATGGAAGTTGTCACCATTATTCACCCTCAGCTGTTGTACACTGATCATTGTTATCAGCCTAAGCGTGTTTGGTTTTCTGTGGGTAGAGCCAAACTGAGTCATGAATGTTGGCCGTATTGATGATGGACGAGAGTGGAGGGACTTAGATCATAACAAAAATTGTCAATCAATATCACTCAAGAGTATGTAATCTTTATTTACACACCCACCAGACTACGTGGCATTGATTCAGAGGTGACGTCACTGGATTCATTGACGGGTTTGATAAAAAACCTGATTGAGGTCAGGAGTTAATTGGCACTTTTGAATTTTCCCGTTTTGTGCACTTAAAGCCGCCCCCCCCATATTGAATTTGATGGTATTTTCAAAGTGTCAAGGCCAACTTACGTGATACGATTTTTACATCGGATTGTCGGATCCGACATGATCGTATACGTCCAAATCAGTTCATGTAAACAACACATACGACAAAATTCACACTGAAACCCGGTCCTATACAATGGACACCTTTTGTGTGCGAAATTGATCAGGACCAGGGTGTCAGTTTCATTTCATGACACCAATTGAGGCAGTGGGCTAGGGTCCCCATTGAATACAGTGTGGCTTTAAATCGGGCCATACACGATCAATATTATTGCACAATATGGGGCCTAAAATGGGGGCATGTGCATCTGGCATGATGGGTGTAAAGCAGCCTATCCACCATGCAATATTATTGCACAATACGAGAGTCAAAATGGGCAATATTATTGCAAATCTCTTCCATCCATTATGCCAGAAACACATGGCACCCATTTTGGGCCCCATATTGTACAATAATATTGTACGTGGATGGACCACATTAGAAAGATTGGCAATAATATTGCCCATTTTGGTCCTCATATTGTGCAATAATATTGAACGTGTATGGGCGGATTCAATTCCCTGTTAACTGACTCAATTTTGGGTCTCCTTCTGAATCAAATAAGCACACACCTAAATTTAGCACTTAGTCGATGCTCTTTATGTCTCCGAATTGATTTCAGTTGAGACTCGGCTAGAAATATCGGTCATGGGGTAAACACGGAAAATCTATATCAGAATGCACTTTTACGAATCTCTTTTTAATTTCAATATTGATATATTTCATGATTAGATTCTGTTCAATAGGAATTCGTTTGAAAATGAAGACCATCTGTTGGAGTGTCTGATTCATGTCTGACAACGGTTTGGACACACCCAGACAGCGAGATCTGATACAGAAAAATAAAAGCCAACGGTTCAATTTAACACTTTCGTCCCCACATGCAATATCTGATGACCTATCAACAATCTCTGCTGTGGCCCAGTAGATTTGGAAGTAGCTTGTGTTTTCACCAACTCAAGTGGGCCAGCTACTTCTGCATGTGGCCCACTTGGGTTGGTGAGAACACAGTGGCTCAACACAGTGGGCCAGTGGGCCACTGCCACTGTTTTCACGACACCAACCCAAGTGGGTCACATGCTTCTGCATGTGGCGCACTTGGGTTGGTGAGAACACAGTGGGCCTGACTGCCACTGTGTTATCACCAACCCAAGTGGGTCGCATGCTTAAAACTGCATGTGGCACTTGTGTTGGTGAGAACACAGTGGCTCAACACAGTGGGCCACTGCCACTGTGTTATCACCATCCCAGGTGGGTCACACACTTCTGCATGTGGCCCACTTGGGTTGGTGTAAAACACAAGCTACTTCCAAAAATCTAGTTTCTTGTCCCAACCAATGAAGCTAGAGGTTGTGGGAGTTTATTCGAAAGTTGCTTGATAATCACTTTCGGAACATGACATGGTAGCATCATGAGGTCATGGACCGTCCGTTCTAAGCGACCGTGTCATGGGCCAGTATACCGGTCTATGGTAACAAAATGGTTAATAATAATGAACATTGAGATCCAACTTGCCTTAGTAGGCCTACAGTAGGCCTACTCTCACATTGAGTGAGTGTCTAAAGGTAATTGTACCATTAGCTTCAAGTCACTTTATGAAACAGGCCCCTGGCTGTTTGCTGTGGATGGTTGGGGCTGTGATGGCATGTACGAACACCCTACAGGGACAAAAGAGTTAATAACTTCATGACAGTATGGGAAATAATCTAGATACATGAATATAGGGCTTTGTTGTGTGGCAATATTGCTGTTAAATTAGGCCTAAAGGCTGTGAGAAATTTCACACGCCAGAGTATTAAATTGGTTGTATCTCCTGCCAAATATTCTAATAACACCACGAAATTATTGCAATTACTACATTATTACATTATATAATTATAATCACGGAGCGTTATGGCCTTCCTACACTCTGTATTCCACCTACATTGTTCAATAATGTTTACATTGCCAATAGCTGGATATGTCTACCAGGTGGATCCACATGACTCATGATTGATTGGTGGATGGAGCCTCGGCTGTGTAGGCCTACACACACAACGTGTGTCTCTCGCTATACAAACAATAGATCTGAACATGCTGAACATTCATCAGGGATACTCGGTCATAACTCATTAGTGTTGTACAAACGTTGTGCGAACTGCAAACAGCAACGGACAAAATGAAATAAGTCCACATCTTTTAGGAGTATATCGGATTATGGGACACAATGCCTTACATAATTGACACGAGGTTTGTAGCTTTTCCTCTCAATATCTCGTACAGGACATCTGACATGCAGGAGTTGAGAACTCTACACTATAGGATGTATGGTATACATGTCTGTGTGTACACACTGTATCTGCTATAGGTGTACATACTGCCGTGGATTCCTATACTCAGTACACAGATGATACGGTTCTTTATCTTGTGTTCGGTTTCATTGATGTATTTATTCAGTTTTGATGAAGTAGATTCAGTGGTTAGAGCCCAGAGGTGATGAGATGGGATTTTAAAAGAGGGGAGACGGTACCGTATTTGTGACTGATTCTTTTTGG
>NMRB01000108.1:228764-245849 GCA_002633025.1 Notospermus geniculatus
AGGCCACACTTTTTATATTTATTGGATTACGGATTTTTCAGGCCAAAACCTATGTAGGAGGGGAGGGAATAAAAATAAAAATAAAATACAAAAATCTTTGACTTTTTAATTTTTTCCCTAGTGTTACGTGCTATGCGTCACAGAAATTCAAGGGGGAGGGAATAAAAAAAGTGAAATGTGCTAAAAAAGAAATAAAACCTTTTATTCATGCAACAGTAGAACAAGAGATATGGCCTACATAGGGGCCTATATCCTGAAAATACAGGGCGTCAGCATTTAAATATCTTTTACATTGCACCTAGTGGTCGGCGGGAAAAAAACAAGAACACAAAATAGACCATCGGGAATTTTATTTTTTTTCAACATTTTCAAAAAACCTGGGGGGCGGATCCGTAATCCAATAAATAAAAAAAGTGTGGCCTAACTACCAGTGACAATCGATTTCACATCTCACAGAGATCCCAGAAATGAAACACTTCACTTCTGGGATCTCTACTAGAAAGTGCCTGAGGAGTACGACTTTGTGTTTACTATCACAAATGGTTATGGCACATTTGCTGCGTTTTGGTCAGCAAACTGGTGTCCCTTAAACCCCCTCTGAAGGGGACACATTAAAGAGGCCATTGCCCCTTTAAGGTATGTTTGTCCAACATGGTCCTCCATGAATCATCCCTGCCGAGGGATTAAGGTATAAATCTCAATAATGATAATATTACTAATGAATGATGGTCAACTGGATGCAGATAACGAGGCATGTTAACGACTTATCTTCATTAATCAATTACAGGTCAGTTCGTTAGGTCTTCTGGGATGTTGCTGCTGGAGTTTGGTCCAGAGATCAATGTATCAGGTTCAATTCAGTCATGCCAATCGAACCATACAATCTCAAAGTGCACAACACATTTGTAGAAATTTGTCTTGGGAACTCAAGGAGCAACTCATTCAGCGTAGCGGCAAGTCCCGGTTTTGAATCCAGCTCAGGCCATATGAGATATCATCCCTGCATGGCTCGGTCACATCCGTCGCATGGGACAGTAAGCTTTGGTGCCTTGTATCAAAAATAGATAAGCGAGCACAGTTTACCTACCTTTATCTGCGTACCTTACGCGGAAGGTACGCTTCAGTTCATTGCGTATGGTACTTGTGCGTCACGCGTCTCTTCTGCGTGACTTCTGTGCACCACGGGCGAATGACGTTACATCTTCACAGTGCGTACCTTCCATGACGGTGGGCAACATCCGCGGAAGATATGAGGACGGTACGTGCATGATGGTGCATGTGGTACGTGGATGGTGTGCGTCGTGGAAGGGAGGTCAATTGTGCAATGTACTGTATATTGTTTGCCTTTGCAAGGGCAAGTAAAAGACCCCATCCAAGGGTGGAAAATAAACAAGAAGTCAATCTCCAGAATTCAGAATTCAGAATTATGTGAATTCTGGAGATTGACTTCTTGTTTATTATCATTTTGTGTGTCAATTTTGTGCCTTTTGTACCTTGGATCCAAGGGTGGAACATGAGTAGCTTTGAGATGACCTCTTCCATACGAGGGCCAATAATGGGTTCAGCCCTGATGAAAACCACACGGGTACTATTTGAATACCAACTCATTCAGCGTGCCACCTATCTTTCAGACCAGTTGAAAATACGGAGTGGTGACTTTTTGGCCGGTAATCATACCCGTGGCCTCTTTGTTACAAAACACTTGATCAACCACTCCGTCTGACACGGTAGTCTGTAGTTTCCGGAATGCTGGAAAGCTGGAAACCTGGAAATATGGAAAGTACCGGAAAGTATGGAAAGTTTATTAAATCCAGTATCAACTATAAAACGAAGACCCCCACAACTATAAAACGAAGACCCAGCTGTAAAATGATGAAATGTGTCAAGTCACCAGTGTCATCAGTACAATAGGAGCTGTCAGCGAGTTGACCACTAGGTGTCACTAGGGCCCAATTCAATGCATCTAGCGGACCCAGTCATTATCGATCGAGCAGCGATCATAATAGATTTCCTGTACATTTGGTCCGCTAAGACTGTGCTGCCATCTGTTAGCAATATGCGCGGCTGACTGCTCCCATTAAGGGTCTGAAATGGAAGAGTTACCCTCAGAGAAAGGGTCCAAACGGTTATTTTTGGTCGGATTTAAACGGGGTTGCTTTTAATCAACAGATCTCAGAAAATGTTAATACGAATCTGCTGTCAGATCTGGGCCATCTCTTACCCTTTTCTTAGGGGAAGGGTCTGAACTTGAGGAAATTTGCGGAAATAACTGCCCATACACAAGTGCGAACTGAATAGAGACGAAGTGATATGCAGGTCACACACAGATAATCTCACAGAGGTCAGATGGTTTCATCTTACTGTACTACAAGTGGGGCGAACCAAAAACGCTGTGTACCTCCTTCCTATTCTGTGTTACAGGTTGTCAGTCTGGGTCACACACATTAACCTGATATCATCGTTGGGTAGGCCTTCAATAAAACTTCAATGCAACTTCAAACTTTCAACTTTCAGTAACTTCAAACACCACCAAGAACGTTCCATCGGGATATTCCAGATTTTATACTGAACCTTTGGAATTCCCCACACTTTCCAGCTTTCCAACATACTTTCCAGCATTCCAGCTTTCCGGAAACTACAGACTACCGTCTGACACTCAACTCTCCAGTTATTAAGTACAGGAAAGATGTCCGGCTCATTTTAGCACCTGCAGAATGGTGTACGTCCCTGAATTTGAAATTGTCACTAACAGATAGGTGTGATCGCCATTTTACTTGACAAACACTGAAATAGAACTTCTGTAAATGGTGAATATTTGTTTTATGTCTGATCTTGCCTGGGGTGTGTTGAATTCGTGTTAACTTGATATCATCGATAAGAAATGTGCTTCTTGATTAACCCAACAGAGGCCATGCCGCCTTAAAGTAAACCACCTTGCCGTGAGCCGCCTAGAAGACCACGCCCACTTTTTGACAAAAATCCCCATCAACTGTAAGTGTAATATAGAAATCAAAATCACCAATTACTGCCAATAGAGTGCCACAATCCACTATGTCTCCAGACACCGATACCGCCATAAACCGCCTTTACTCATTATACCTACGTTAAAACTGTTCTCTATTAAGCTTATTGCCGTGGCGGTCTGAAATGTTATATTACATTTCAGTGTTTTCGACAAAGGGGTTGTGTAAGGGCGGGCTGCCTGACCTTGTGGCGGCCCCCGCCCGAACTTACACCTAAAAAATATCTTATGACTCATTGTTGCATTTCAACACCATCCTATGGCAATAGTAATTTCAAACTGCTCACTGCAAAAAAGGTATAAAAATACCTTCGTTTAAAACAACCATTCCAATATTGTTTTCCATGAAAACAATAATTGCCCTCAAAAAAGAAATTGAATTTGTTTTGGCACTCTGCATACAAGGGGTTAAAAAAGTCACATATACA
The DNA here is from genome assembly GCA_002633025.1 of Notospermus geniculatus. NCBI lineage: Eukaryota > Metazoa > Nemertea > Pilidiophora > Heteronemertea > Lineidae > Notospermus > Notospermus geniculatus. The sequence continues at coordinate 232,215 of NMRB01000108.1, forward strand.
CCTATACGTACATTGGCAAAAGACTGCACTGCAGTATTCTTTCACGTCTTTGGAGAACATTAGGCGTTTCTCACCCTTTTTGCCTTCCACACAGGGTCAAGATCAGGTTGGGTCTGCATAAAACATTTTTTCCGAACACTTCAAGTTATAACAAGATTTTTTGCATTTCATAATTGACACAATGGAACTACAAGAAAGACTCCACCGTGACAAGTAGGCCCTGTACAGAGCATAAGGCCATCTAGGCCTGCTCGAGTAGATTCAATAGTTCTTTGTACACACTAGGCCCTGATCTTGAAAAGGTCAAGTCGTCAATGGCAGGGCAAATTGCCAATTAGATTGGTAAATTAGGCCCTGCTGATTCTTTGTCTTCAATTATGCTGTGCTTGATGGGAAAAATATGCAGGTAGTCTGTAAGTTTTGAAAGAAGAAAGTTTCCGACAGTTGAATCATAGGCCTATATATAGCCCATGAAGTTTGAAATCTCTAAAGTCCCGTGGTCGTAATTTTACTTTTTTATGAGCAGTTTCGTTCGATTGCTTTCTAAATTCTCCCAAGTGCACCCCGTTGGGTGCACCTATTCAGTGTTCTCCACACCAGTTAAACAAAGGGCGGCCCGCCCCTCTTAAAAATACTGACGGCAAAATCCGCCCCTCTTAAAAATGGCCCGCTCCTCTTGAAAATTCGTCGTCCTAATATTTATGATTTAGATCACTCAATTAACGCATCTCAGAGCACCTAAAATCACCAAATTTCACTGGGGGAGGGCCACAGACCCCCTATCAGAAGGTGCCTTTGGCTCCTCGTGTGGTGCCTTTGGTACCAGGCCCACCGCCGCCCCTCTTAGACCAAAACCAGTGGAGAACGCTGCTATTCCCCCAGCGCCGTGCATTTTCCAACCGAAGCCAAACTCACAATCACCACGGGTAGGCCTACTTGCTAGTAGGATGTATTTCGTTATTGACTTTCCTGCATATTATAACTCCAGAACTGTTAGAACACACCGCGTCCAAAGCAAATATTCTGACATTTTCTTCATCGCATTGGAGGTCAGTCACTCATGAAGCACAAATCCTGCTTGTACATGACACACGACTGAATGGGGCCAATTAGGCCGGTCATGATTTTAGAGACTTTCAGTTTATCCACAAGTTCGTGAGATTCTTATTGAATAGGACTTTTCAATTTTTGCCCTGGAGTTGTTCGGACCTGCCCATCATTCTGGCAAATCGGCAAGGACACAATTTGTTCAATATTGGTTGAAAACTTTCGTTACTGAGTGAATTACAATGTACAAGTCTTTTATAATAGTATTAGTAGGTCTATTTCCCGCCGATCCTTGCCTCATTCAACAAGTCTTCCTCATGTGAACACATTTTGGTTCCCGAAGCTGCCGCTAGGGCTAGAAGGCTTCGGTATTGATGCATGGCACTCAGTAGGCCTACAGGTTGGTTGTTGTTCACTGTGCAAGACTTCTGCTATGAAAATCAAGATGGATTGGACCATCATACGGACCATATACTTAAAAACTTAAGACAAGTACGTTGCACAATTGACCTCCCTTCCGCGCTGCCATCATGGAAGGCACGCAGTGAAGACGTAACGTCATTCACCTGTGGTGCGCAGACATCACGCAACAGAGATGCGTGACGCACCCGTGTACCATACACAACAAACTGAACCATACCTTCCGCATCACTTTCGCGGAAGGTACGCGGATAAAGGGAGGTCCATTGTGCAACGTACTGTACATGCGACTCAGTAGCATGTAAAAATGACAATTAAGGATCCAAAATGAGAGTACTCAAAGACCCCCTAAAATCCGGAAAAATTGTGAAATTTCAGGAAAAATTCTGGAAGGCATGAACCAGGGGTTGGCAGCTCTGTATTAGGGAAACTTTCTTCACGTAGGCTTGAGAAAAAGCGTTCAACTTAACCGAGCGTTTTGCCAATATATTTTGGATGACGGGGCCTACATGCGATGAAAATGGCTGCCGTACTTCAGTTCTGTGAAATATTGATATTGTGACAATCAAATATCGTAATTTGTCGAGAGTACTTGTCGTTACCCTAATATTCCAATTTGCATTGATTTATGAAGAATGCATGAAGAATTCATAATTTTCGTCCCGAGTTTACGAATTCATAGAAATTACGAACGAGAGAGTACTACTAGTAGTTTTCAATATCGTTCATGGTGGCTGTTTTGTTCATTTGACTGTTTTGATATGAACAGTCTAGTTGCCAAGTTCATGCCTGAAGATTTGTCATGGTTGTGTTGAGTGTTTTTGTATCATAATCAATTTGCCATTGCGCACTGCCGATTTAACACGTTGACTGCCATGGCTAAAAAAAACATTCTGTCATTGCCAGGACTACCAGGCCTAGTTCAAATTATTTCATATTGCCAACTACGAGTCAGAGCTGTACGCCCTCTAGCGTGTTCCCATACATCTGGTCAATCCCCACTGCCAGTTATGATCATTGGAAGGCTCTTCGTATACCAATATACCATACATATATACCAATCTCATACACAGATCTACCTCATCCGAGGATATCTCTGGAAAGGGCTACGACTTGACCAGAATTTCTGGTCAGCCACTGGCAGCGTGCCAAAATATTTGTTTCACGCAATATTTCGTTATTTATGATTGAAAAATATCATATATGCCTAAAAAGCCATATAATCCCCCCAAAACATGAAGTTGTTGAGTATTAGAGCAATTTCAACGAATAGTTACTTGGTAACTATTTGACATCATGCCGCGGGTGCCAGCCTCGGTATGATTCGCCTCAAAATTAGTATATATCGATGCGCTGATGTAACCAAACCCCTGACAACGCGCATGCGCAGTATTCCTAAAGTAGTACCGGTCGCAGCCTTTTTTCCAGTGGTGTTGTAGGTACGTAAACCCACTGGGGACGAGTTTGTACCTATACTAGACTACAACTCACAAAGCTAAACTGCTACAAAAACTGCTGCGTGTTGAAATCACTGTTGAAGGTGAAGGGCAGATCAAGATCATTCCGTGAGAAAAGTTACAAACTGCATGTCCAACCGGAATTACATATAGTTGATAAGAATCTTCATGATTTGAATGACGTGTATGAACTAATCTTCCCTTGCATGATCCGCATAATTTGACGTCATGTAGGTATTAACTAGGGCAGTCGTTATCTCAAACCTGACATGGTGGGAACGTTCCCAAGAACATGTGCGATATGATTCCCAGAAGATCATAAAATGCGATTGACAGTGAAAACACTACAGTAAGACATGACAATTCCTCCTCGTGGAGAAAATGACTTTTAACACCTTGTATGCCAACAGTATTTTCGCATTTTCCCCCCAGTGTGCCGACGATTTCAGGGAATTTCACCTTCGTTCACCATTGCGCAAAAAGTGGAGAAAAATGCACCTTTCTGCGCACCAGTAACATGCGTAGGAGCACGTGAACTCGAAGATCTGTAGCGCGCCAACCGGTGGTGACTCGATCGAACTATAAGGCACACAGAAGCACAACAATGCCGTCTATCATTTGGTGAAACAAAGTGGGTTTGACGAAAATTCTCATCTTTGGCATACAACGGTTGGTGGCGTTTGACGAAGATTCTCGTCTTCGGCATACAAGGTGTTAAAAGAACTGAAGACATGGGCCCATGAGTTGTTGAGTGATTTTAACCACTTAGTTCAGATTCCCAATATACATGTACCATCATGATGGAGATGCCGAAGGTTTGAGTTATGAGTACCTACCACGTACATCACGCGGAAGGTACGCTTCAGTTCATTGCGTGATACTAGTGCGTCACGCGTCTCTTCTGCGTGACGTCCGCGCACCACGGGTGAATGACGTTACGTCTTCACTGCGTGCCTTCCATGACGGCACTTGTCCGCAGAAGATACGGGGATGGTACGCGCAACACGCTGCTTGTGGTACACAGATGGTGCATGGTGCAGAAAGGAGGTCAATTGTGTAACGTACTATAATAATGCCAAAACAGTGCGCGGCAAATCTATTGGCAAATCACTGCCTGGGTTTTCCATAAGAAGTTTATAATTGCAACATTTTGTTTTACTAGGCAATACCCGTTCAATCAGTCGGGGAAACTGCTGAATTCATGTGAGCGCTTGGGGAATGTAATGACGATATAGCAATTTCGAAGTTGGAACTCTGGAATTTTATCATCGTCACATGGTGAGAGAGAGAAAGAGGAGGAAAAAGCCCTTGACATAGCTTGAATAATGAAGTTAGATTTGTGTGCTGAAACTTAACAATGGAATTTACAGACCTCGTGCGTTCCATGAAAAAATCTTCGTGATTGTCTTTCGTTTTCTAAATTGGGACACTGACCTTTTATTGGGTAAAAAAAGACAGTGTGTCATTGTTGAACATATCAGTTCATTCATTGATAAGTCAGTTTCATTAGAAGTGGTCTTGGTCAAAAACGGTCATTCTAGAGTTTTATGGGTATTCAAACTTCAGTGGATAAAAATTTTTCAGCTTAAAACAAGGTTTGTTTTGTCTCCCCCAGTGTTCTCCAAACCAGTTAAAAAAAGGGTGGCCCGCCCCTCTTAAAAATACCGACGGCAAAATCCGCCCCTCTTAAAAACGGCCCGCACCTCTTAAAAATTCGTCCGCCCCTCTTAAAAATTCATCCGCTTTAATATTTATGATTTAGATCGCTCAATTATGCATCTCAGATGCTCAGAAAACGCATCTCAGAGCACCTAAAATCCAAATTTCGCTGGGGGAGGGCCCCCATACCCCTGCCAGAAGGCGCCTTTGGCTCCTCGCGCGGTGCCTTCGACACCAGGCCTGTTGCCGCCCCTCTTAGACCCAAACCCGTGGAGAACACTGCTCCCCTGGTCCAAAGTTTTCGACATTCTACATTTACCCGTCAGAAGCATTGCCATGTGGCTCGGCCTCTTCAACAACTGCTCTTGATCATATCTCCTGCATTCAAAGCTACAACTACGAGCATCAGGTGGCCACATCTAAATCAGATCTTTCTTTATTGGTCATCTTGCACTCAGCGGTTGCCGATGTCAGTATTGTATCGAATTTTTTTGTTCCATTTCCTCTTATTCCATGTCATTCTCATCTCATTTCCCACTTTTCTTGTCGTTCCAGTTTACGGCGGACCATGTCCCCCAACCAGGACCAGATGCGTCGCGTGAACAATTCCCTCCAGCTGTGGGTGCTAGAGGCTAAAAATGTGCCAACGAAAAAGCGATATTTCTGCGAAATTTGCCTCGACAGAACGCTGTATGCCAGGACGTCGTCAAAAACGAAGGGTGACATGTTGTTTTGGGGAGAGCATTTTGACTTCAAGTGAGTTACTTCTTTTATATACAGTATTCACTCACCTATAAGATCCCAAGCCAGACAATTGGGAGGTTTTGCAAGTGCCCGGTTAGGCCATACGATGACATTTATCTATTGTTTGGGTATACCCACACAATAGATAAACGTCGTCGTAGGCCCTAACCGGGCGCTTGCGACACCTCCCTAATACCTCATCCTCAACCATTTTTATGCCCCCCCCCGGTTGGGGCGTTTTGTCAGGCTTGTGCGTCGGTGTCTGAAATTCGGAAATTTGGAGCAAATCATTGAAATTCACCAAAGATTTCAATGTTCCTAGTACTGGGTGCACCCCCTCTTTTCCAAAATCGTGGATCCACCCCTGTATCTGATGAGGTTCACTGCACCTTAGTATGTAGCAAAAAATGTACCGTATTGCTATCAAGAAAAAATGGTATGTGGGTGTTTTGACGCAGTTTTCTTTCTGTTGGGGCCTCGGGCATTGAAGACGTGCCCTTCTTAAGGAGGTTATGTTCAAAGAAAAATCCTAACAATGGCAGACGACAGTGGTTTGTCGAAAACACAAACAAACGTCAATGGTACATCTCGTCACCGCACGCCGACGTCATATTTTTTTCCTCGAGAACATCTCCTTTGTTCATCGGAGAAAAAACGTATATTTATCTTTATACATTTTCCATATGATGTTAGCGAATCAAAGAACAGGAAAGTACATTCTGCGGACGCAATTTTCTCCGCGGAGATACTGGCTGTAAAACATGGGAAGACTGATCTTTTACGAAGTGACGAAAGCGGGCGAGATGCACGATGACATTTCAAATGTTTTGGCGGACTTTCGTTTGATCATCCAGTATTTTGTTGGTTCTCTTTCTTTATCAAGGATTTTTTTCTTGGTGTCCTTGATCCAAGATTGGATTGTTGCTGTGACAATATTTCATTGGCGTCTTTTCAAACAAAATGGGTGTCCTCCATTTGATCTGACTTCGGCACTAGAATTTGGCCTGATCAGATCTAAATGGTCTTCAGTTGATATGATCCAAAAGCCAAGGGGGTATTGTATCTCACTCAAGAAAGATTTGGCCTTGAGTGGATGGCTACCTCCTCTCAGAGATAAGGTACTGTCACACATAGTTCTCAAAACGTCCTCTCCCGTCCTAAAAAAAATCGTAAAACGGGCTAGAACGTGTAACGTTGGCCAAATAATGTCTCGAAGTTCTGGAGCACTCTTCCTGTCCAAGAATTAGTAAAAAGACCGTAAAAGGTTGCCACTACGTCCACTCCGTGACTATGTGCCACTTCCCGGACATGAATTAGTACCATATAGAGCTTGTAGAGATGACGTCATCACAGAAAAATCCACCATCTTGATGGCCAAATTGACGTAAATTTACGTCATCGACCCACGTGGCACACTTTGTCGTCGCCACAAGTGGAGTGTGGGTGACTTCAACCACGATGTGATCTGCACGTGGCACACTTTGTCGTCGACATCACATGGCAAACTTTGTCGTCGACGTCAGCATGGTGGACCGCCGGTCAAAAGTGTTGTCACAATGAGTCACTACACAGGTTCTATAGACATCCTGTAAAAGTTGGCCATGACAGGTCAGAAGGGGGTAAACAAACCTTGGCCTTGTGCATTTGTACAGTTGGCTCCTGTGCTTACGGTCTGTACAGTGCACTAGGCCCAGGTTTGTTTACCCCTTCTGACCTGTTCATGTACAAGTGCACTAGGCCAAGGTTTGTTTCCCCCTTCTGACCTGTCATGGCCGATTTTCGCAGGATGTCTATTGGGTCATAATTAATTTTCGTCCAAGGTAGCACATTGTCCACGGTTGTGAATTTCATTTTATCCCTCGGCACACACAACTGCCATCACCAAATGGCATTCTAAGTGCTGTTGCTAGATGAAAGCGCCGAGGTTCAAAATCAGTTGCCATTAACACATCTCTTGTTTCAATACATGTACTTGAATGGCAATGCAGCCATCCTCGCTCACAAATGGAACAGTCTTGAATTACAATAGAAAACCTATTTGCCTACTCCATTTTACTAATTGGCTGAAATATTGATCACTGCCATTTAATTTTTCACATTCACAGCTTGCCTGGACAACTTCAACGTGCACTCAGTGTGTATGGCATGTGGCGGGGTGACTGCGTTAGTGTTTGATGCCAGTGGAACTGTCCATTGAGGCTTTGGTCATGTCAATTGTTATTATGTCCACACCATTATTATTGGCGATAATTAGATCTTAGCACTCTGGTGGGAGGGAGGGAGGGTTTTAGTGACCTAGAAATATCTGGGGCTCATGATTAGTGTCGGAGCGTATAGATATATATCAGTTGAGTTTTAATTTAGAATAACCCGATGAGGGAGATCCCAATAGCAGATCAATGGACAGGCAATCTGACAGCCCTTGTTGATCATTCAGCGGGTTTTCCTAGACTGCCCAAAGAAAGAGAAAGCACAAAAATTGACACACAAAATGATGATAAACAGGAAGTCAATTTCCAGAATCTTAGCAAATTTTCGACCCCAACCGGGGTCTTCTTCAGGCTGGCACTTTCAAGTCGAGCTACCAGAATTGTAAACTTTAACCAGTGACACTTCTGGTAGCTCGACTTGAAAGTGCCAGCCTGAAGAAGACCCCGGTTGGGAAAATTTGCTAAGATTCTGGTGATTGAGTTCCTTTTCCTAGACTGCCTCACAAATGTGACCCTCTACAGCAAAACCAGTCGCATGAAGGTGAGCCACAACGAACTAAGGCCACGCTTATTTTATTTTTTGGATTACGGATTGTCATCACCATTTAGGTAGGTAGGGAGGGGGAAATAAAAAAAAAAAAAAGAGGCCTTACTCACCAATTTTTATTTGCGGTGGTATTCACGGACAATTATTGTCAACTCGGCAGGTAGGAGAAATAAAAAAAAGGTTTTGCAGGCAGTCAGAACACTGAATCCAAGGTTTTATCTGTTGTAAAGCTGCCGAGTATGCCAGGGTTCAGGGGAAAACTACGATGATCTTTCGCGATTTTGCTTGCCGCTTGGAAAAACAAGGAGCTTTTGAAAAAAATGCGTCGGCGGGAAAAAAAACACTGCTCAAAAATGGCAAGTCGGAAAAAAATATTTTTTTTCTGGTTTTCCCAAAAAGCACGTCGGAGAATCCGTAATCCAAAAGATATAATAAGGGAGGCCTTAAAGATGACACCAGAAGATAATGGAAGAAATAGATTATTTCAGATTTCACTACAGGCAGGCAGTATTGAAAGTGATAAACATTTGGTCTCAACCTGCCAAACTAAGAGCAACATGCGACTGGTTTTGCTGTGGAGGGTCACAAATGTGGCCCTTCACCACCAAACCAGTCGCATGTCGCTCTTAGCTTGGCAGGTTGAGACCAAGGACGGGTTCCATCAGCTATGCTCAAAGTTAAGTTTGAGGTTGACCTCAAATGAGTAATATGATTTGCCATTACAATTTGAGGTTAGTCGACTTTAGGTATGACTGGTGCAACCGGGCCTACAAAATGTTGATCACTTTCAATATTGTCTGCCTGTTATGAAATCTGAAATAATCTATTTCTTCCTCTTCTGGTGTCATCTGAGTTCATTGCGGCTCACCTTCTGAGCGACTTCCGACTGGTTTGGTGGTGGAGAGTCACAAATGCTCTTCAAGTACTGGCTGTTGAATGTGATGTTACCTCGGTCCCGTGTAATCACAATAATCATGAATCCAAAGCTCAATCACTGTATCTCCACAATCTCTAAAGTTGGTGCAATAAATCACCATCCTAAAAAGAGAACTAATTCGACAGTTTAAGTTAGTTTTTCCTTCCCATTGCAGTTGCCTTCCCGATGTTGAGATTATCACTGTGAACATCTACAAAGAAGCAGAAAAGAAGCGAAAGAAAGAGAAAAATTTATTACTAGGTATGTTTTACTTTGTAAACAACCTCCACGTGTGAGTTTTCTCCTGTGAGTTGGCTGTCTACCGGCAACTCAGCTGCAGAAACCTACATGTATAGGGAGGAGTTTGTGCCATGTAGGCTGCCATTACATAGAACTACCACGGTACGGACGTGCCACTTTAACAAAGGTTTCCAAAGTGTTCGAAACCGTGAAACCATTGTTAAATGGTGTGTATGCATAAGTGCCCCCCCCCCTAGCAAAAGAAGGCGCTTGTCGCAACCGAGGAACTGGTTAACAGCCTTACAGTGGCTGAAATGTACGTCTCTGCAGGTTGACAATAGCAGTGGACAGCAGTGATAATAGTTGAGTAAACTGATGACCAATGATGATCACTTGCGACATGCGCCTGCTTTTGCTGGAGCGGGTTACATATCCTCCAGCACCTTATTACCTAGTTTATACTTCGACGCAAACCCTTCGGTGTCCGACGCACGACCAAATCTGGACGCCGACTTCGCGGAATTGATTCAGAGTCCAGCGTACTTTAGCTACGGCGACCTGTTATGAAATGACTGATGTAATTACAGCCTCGCGATTGGACGCTGACCAAATCGCACGATGGGGTCGGCGTCGAACGCAAGATCGCGCGTCGGTCGCCGACGATGGTCGTGCCTCGAAGTATAAACTCGGCTTTAGCGTGAGTAGTATGTAGTGACGAAATGTTAATATCTTTGGCTACATAAAGCATTTTAGCGTACAGGTGGTTTTATAACCGCTGTCCATCTAAACGATCTTGTAATGGGTGTAATATTGTCTGTTCAGGTGGAAAATTTATATCTGTGCAGTCTCAACGTAGATGTTTTTAAATGCCGTGAGATTCTTGGCCTGAATGAAACCATCCCTGAGAGTACTGCTGCTGAATCATCAGTGGAGTTTGAGTTCACCTCTTCTCTATTTTCTGTTTTTCAGGTTATGTAAATATCCCTGTACATGAAGTACGGAATCGGACGTTAGTGGAAAGATGGTATGTACATTTACGAACCAGAGGTATCAATCACCAGGAGGGGGTGCCCTGGTCACACGCCTCCCCTTTTGGCCAACAAGTCTGTAAAATCGACTGTGAAATTATGGAATTTGGAGAAATTCACCGCGAATTTCAATGTTCCTAGCACAGGGTGTTCCCCTCTTTTCCCAAATGACCCGCCCCTGGTCACCACTTGGTTTTAGGAATTCCCTGCTTGGCTTCCAGCAGTCTTTGGGTCTTGAAATATCTTTGATATACTGATTCCCCTGATTCTTTTACAAATATTATGCAACATACAAAATACCCCTCCAAGCAATTTTCAATTGTTGGACCGTTTCCTTACCATGGACCGGTATTCTGACGGCATGATGCAACCATGGGTTGCATACTTTATGCATTGCATTGAAGGAACCCTATAGGCAGCTAGCTAGGCTCATATAAATGGGGTCACTTCATCACAGGTGGCGCTAGTAACTGACAACCTACAGATTTGGGCTCAAATGTTGATGTGCTGTGCATTTTACCCTGAATACGTCCGAGTTAGATTCTCATGCCAGCCAATCGGTGTACTAAACACATCAAAATGGCTATGAGGAGGCTGCCTGTCTGTAGGGTCCCTTTCAAGGTCATGATGACACAAATTTAGGGAGCGAATTGGTTACTACTGTCCCCGAGTGTCAGAGATCTCCACATAGTTGAGTAAACACTGCCGCCGCCATAAGAATGAGTGAACCCGCTCAACTTGGCTTGAACTCTTGGTAGCCTATACCTCTGACAATACAGTTCTCAAAATCATGACATCGGCTGAAACAATTAGTGTTGACCTCACTTTGCACTTGTTTCATTGGGAAAATGTCCAATTAGCACTATGTTTTCGTGCGATTTTGATCAGTATTTCCCCCAGATATGCAGTTATGACCATGATGTCATTCAGGCATTGTCCTTGATGGCCGAGTGTTTTTGCCATAATTATGAATCGGGGCTTTTTGGCACGTTTGCTCTCGTTTGAATCGAGAAGGACCCCATATATGACATTTCTGTGCCCATTTGGAAATATCGACCAGGCATTAAAGCGAATACATGCAGATCGTGCCAGCCAAGGTGTCAAAACACACGATCTATAGAAAAATCCCAAATTGACGTAAACGAGAAAGATCTGCGCACTTCCGCCGAAATCGCAAACACAACCTCGGACTGAAACTGAATGACGTGACGCAGAGAACCCCACGACAGTGACTTCGACGACGTTGCGTCAGAGTCGACCATTGCTGAATAATGGATTTCAGATCGAGGTTGTGGTTGCGATTTCTTGGATATATTAGTGCAAACTATACAGCATGTATTCATAAAAAATGCTTTATTGCACGACTGCCATGGCTTTTCTCTTGTGATACCACTTCGCATGCAGTCACCTGGAGAGCTAGGCCTGTCCAATAAGCTAATTCACTAAAATGCAGAAATTTGTAATTTTGAAATGGTGAATTTTGCGGTCTGCAAAATTATTTCTCTGTAAAACTGTTACTGGCGTGACCAATTCCCTTTAAGTTCAATTTAAAACTTCTTAATTCAGGTACACTGCCAGTTCAGGGTTGGTCGGGAAGGGGAAAGAAGCGAAGAGTGAGCTACCACTGATACGGATCAAGGCCAGATTCCAGACGGTCAACATCCTACCGATGGATATGTATCAGGATCTCATACAGGTAGGTAGCTAGGTGAAGGCACCGTAACCTGATGAGGAGTCTATCGCCACCATCTGTTTAACCCAATAGCACCTGTAGCACCCGAACCACCTCTTCTTGTAGCACCTGAAGTGCCTCTTCCTGCAGCACCCGAAGCGCATCTTCCTGTAGCACCCGCAGCGCCTCTTCCTGCAGCACCTGAAGTGCCTCTTGTAGCACCTGAAAGTGCCTCTTCCTGTAGCACCTGAAGTGCCTCTTCCTGTAGCACCTGAAAGTGCCTCTTCCTGCAGCACCTGAAAGTGCCTCTTCCTGTAGCACCTGAAAGTGCCCCTTCCTGTAGCACCTGAAAGTGCCTCTTCCTGTAGCTCCTGAACGCGCCTCTTCCTGTAGCACCCGAAAGCACCTCTTCCTGTAGCACCCGGAAACGCTGTGATAATGCCTTTGCTTTGACCTTCACTCAGGAGGTCAAGGTTAATGAAAGGTCACCCAGTAACACTCTTATGAACAGAACTTGTAATAGTCAGTTTTGAACTTCATCTACCTGTATATATTTTTGGGCTCTGGAAATTGTAGCACCCAAAAGCGCCATGATAATGCCTTTGCTTTGACCTTTGACCTTGATTCAGGAGGTCAAGGTCATTGAAAGGTCACCCAGTAACATTCTTTCATATGAATAGAACTTGTTATAGTCAGTTTTGAACTTCATCTGTACATTTTTGGGCTCTGAAAAATCATCGTGCCAGTTTTGGTGAAAACCCTTCAGGGGACAAATGGAAAAATATTACATGACATCAGGTGCTAAAGGCTTAAAGGGGATCGCTGGCATGGATCAGACCATTGTTAGAGTATCACTTGACGTATTAGTTCTGGCTTCTGTTGAAATGGAGCTTAACATGGAATTTAGTGCTATTCTGTCAAGTTTGAAGGGGGTGGCCAAAAGTTCCCTAGTGATCTGACAAAGGGGCCCGAATCTCAAAGGACAGTTGGCGCAACCTCAAGGAGGAGAAAGGGCCCCAATCCCTGGGAGAGAGAGAGAGAGGATGCCCACATTGAGTAGGACCAAGGGGTCAGGGGGCCCCTCCTCTTAGGTAGACTGGGGGTGAAGTCAGAACCCATATTCACTTGTATGAACTGGGCCTACACTCTCTGACCTGGCCTATTAATCACAAGGTCTCATTCTGGACTGTCTGCATCAGTTCAACTTTTGTTGTTTTAGCTCGGCAGGTGGCATTGTATAGGAGTAGTCAGCCGGAGGTTCGTCCATCGGAGATGGGCAAAAATTGGGGGTAAAATGCACATTCTATGAAAATACTAGCCTCCTCATAGGCATTTTGGTGTGCTCAAATTACACTGATCAGTCGGCATGAAATCTAACTCCGGCATGTTTGCAAGTAAAATACACTAAACATCAACATTTGAGCCAAAATCCGTACTGGTAGGTTGTCAGTTGCCAGCGCCACCTGTGATGAAGTGACCGCACTGATATGAGCCTAATATATATAGCTACCTATAGGGTCCCTTTACAGGCGCAGATCCAAGAGGGGGGTGCACCCGGCACACGCCCCCCCCCCTTTCGGCCAACAAATCTGTAAAATCGACTGTGAAATTCTGAAATTAGGAGCAAAATCATTGAAATTCACCGCAGATTTCAATGTTTCTAGCACAGTGCGCCCCCTCTTTTCCGTAATCGTG
>NMRB01000108.1:253746-271457 GCA_002633025.1 Notospermus geniculatus
AACAAGCCAAATGGCAACAACGGTTCGCTGGCATGAGGCCGAGGGCGAGGGGCACAGGCCTAATGTACCGTAAATAGGCCTATCAGTCAGCGCCACCATCGATGGCCAGAGAAACCAGGCTTGTCTGAGCCACGAGTATCCTATTTAAGATGTCCTACTTTCCCCTGTGTGGTGAGACCCGAATACAGGCGCTATGCTACTGTATGTTTATTACCGTGACCTGGTTCATCCATGAACATACCATCGATGTAGTGTATACAGAGCACGGGACAGAGCAGTCAGGAAATGTGGCCAACGAGACTGTGGAAATGTCCAAGTATTTGAATTATCTTAGTTATCAATTAAGCATGGAAGTTGTTGCCACACATGAAAGAATGAGTTGAAGTATAGTGGCTTACCTAATGAAGGGTTAGAAAAGGTATCACCATGGGTCTAATTTCTCAAGTGATGAAAAGAATGTCCACCATTTTTACTGAGCAACACCTGGTCCCCTGCCTCTTACAGCCGCTCCGCTATAGGCCTACAGTACAATAGGACTCAAGGACAGAGGACCCGCATGAAAATGATCCTAAATAATCTCGTCATTTGGTCCAAAAATCGTCCAAAAAGCACCAAGCCGATTATATTATTCAAATTGCTTAGCAGGGGACACAATTTCATGCCAAATGATTGACTATTGCGTCGATAATCAGTAGATTACGTGAATGGAAAAGGAGAAAATGGAGGCGAAAAATTGACCCACTTTTAAAGTGTGATGATTTTAGTGGTGAGAATGCCTCAAGGCCAGCTCACCAATACTTTGGAATCACTCCCCACCCCCCTCTTGCATCTTCAAGCAATGAGGAGGTCACCACTTTTCCACGGAAAGATGTCGCTGCGACCATATCAGGCCTCTTCATTGTCTTCAGGACGTCATCTCTTTGGCAATGTGCGGTGCGAGCATGAAGCCACAACGTCACAGCAGTGTGACGTTGACGTTCTGTACAACGTCACAGTGGAAAAGTGGATATGGTCGCAGCGCCATCAAATGGCAGAAAAAATTAGGCTACCTCCTCATTGACAGAATGAGGAACCCGCGTGCCGTTTATCCCAACAGGTTGGTGCTGCGAGCGGTGCGACCAAAGCGACGTCATTGACGTCGTTTTAAGTGTTGACGTTGCGTCATGAAAAAATGAGTACATTTTTCCACAGGAATAATGAGATAACGACTACCCCATTATCGCCATCTATCTCTTCATTTTAAAAAATCTGCTGCAATATTATGTAAATTTTAATGCCAGGTGACTGAAACAAAATGTTTATTTTCACGCCAGAAATAAATGGAAATAACGTTAGAAAAAAGAAACATTGGTCGCACCACTCGCAGTGCCACGTCGTGAAGTTAGTTCCTCCGGTGCCCCATTCACACTCGTAACGTATTCTTTTCCAGAGTATCCCAATGAGAAGGCGGCAAGAAACCTGACACTCATAGCGAAAACAATCCAGAATCTCGCCAACTTCACCAAGTAAGAATTGGACATTGATGTCTTGGACTTTTTTGAAGATGACACTTTCTGTTTTGACCCCAACTGATACCTTTATTCTTTTCTGTTCAATTTCTGTTTATCCTGAATGGTCAGGGCCAGAAAAGTAATCCAGGGCAGGCGCGGATCCAAGGGGTGCACCCAGCACTCGATCACCGTAGTGGACTTGCTAGACGAGATTTCCACCAATGGCAAAGATGTGGTCAATTTCAGTTGGCGATTGTATTCAATCGCAGTACATGTAGCAGGCTGCAAAGCAAGTTGCAACACAGAAAATCAGCAGTGGATTCCTAGCTTCAGTGATAAATTTTAGAGAATGATAAATATTGTGTGTAATTTACAGGTTCGGAGGGAAAGAGGAATTCATGACATTCATGAACGACTTTGTGGAACAGGAATGGGGGACCATGAAGAGCTTCCTACGGAAGATATCGGTAAGTAATCAAATTGATGTTTCCTGCCTCAAGAGATTGTCAAATACACCACCAGGATGTCGGTACTTGGTGGCATGGATTGGCAGATACACCACCAGGATATCCGCTGTTTGGTGGCATGGATTGGCAAATGTCACCAGGATATCAGTTACTTGGTGGCATGGATTGGCAAATACACCACCAAAATATCAGTCACTTGGTGGCATGGATTGGCAAATACACCACCAGGATATCAGCTCTTCGATGCCATGGATTGGCAAATATGCCACCAGGATGTCAGTTACTTGGCTGAATTGATTGACAAATATGCCACCTGGAATTTATTAGTATTTGGTGGCATGGATTGGCAAATACACCACCAGGATATCAATTACTTCTTGGTGGCATGGATTGGTGAATTCACCAACAGGATGTCAGTCACTTGGTGGCATGGATTGGCAAATACACCGGCAAAATATCAGTCACTTGGTGGCATGGATTGGCGAATATGCCACCAGGATATCAGTTACTTGCCAGGATTGGCAAAATGCCACCTGGAATTTATTAGTAATTTGGTGGCATGGATTGGCAAATACACCACCAGGATATCAATTACTTCTTGGTGGCATGGATTGGCAAATACACCACCAAGAAGATATCAGTCACTTGGTGGCATGGATTGGCAAATACACCACAGGGATAACATTATCTGGTGGCATACATCACTCAAATGTTTAGTGAAAAATTTGTTCCCCTAATGATTTCAGAATTTGCAAGTTTAGGATCTCCAGAATGCATCAGCAGTGAGATAACCTGAAATTTTTGCTTTATTTTTCAGACGCCTGAAGAATCTGGTAACCTCCTCGAGTTCGATGGTTACATCGACTTGGGGAAGGAACTCTCCATCCTTCACTCTCTACTGATTGAAACCCTGGATAAGGTATTCCAGCTTCAGGTATTGTTGTGGCCTTTGGTGGCAGTCTTCTTGTTTCTTTTCATTCTTTTGATTTATCCTTGCGAACATTTTGGATGGGAAGTCAAGAAAATGATCAAAATGGCCCGGGGCCTCTACCAGAATTTTTTTTGAGCATACCCGGTACTAATCTCTTCAAAATCAGCAAAAACCCCATGAAATTAAAGAAAATGGCCCTTTTCTGTTCTTGAGGGTACTAGCATAGTGCCTTTAGTACCCTCTGGTGGAAACACTGCAAAATGGCCAGTTGATGTGCGACTTTAAAGCCATTCTGTATTGAATTGTACGGTATTTTCAAAGTGTTAGGACAGTACAGGTAGAGGTCTCGTAACCTTGTGAAGGTCCCCAAAATGCTTACCTGATATGTACATGTACTTCAAAGAATCAAGTCTTACCAGAAAGAGATATTAGCATATTGTGCCAGGGTTTCCGCCAGAAAAAAAAATGAGGGTACGGACCAAAAAAAATTTTTTTTTTGAAAAAAAAATTTTGCGAATTCAGTGGAGGGGCTTGTTCACACGACTTTTTTCCGGTGGGGCGCTTGAAAATTCATCACATTGAAACACTTTTCAAAATTTTTTATTTTTATTTGTTTATTTTGGTTTTAAACGATGTTTAGTGCCATTTTAGGCGTATTTTGAAGCATAAAATCACTTTCCATCGTGAAATATGATGTTAAATGGTGAAAAACAATGAATACTGCTGATAAATATGTGAATTTATCAAATTTTTGAGGGTACGGATCCGTACCCTGGAAAAATTTTAGGGTACGGAATTTTACCCATTTTACCCTCTGGCGGAAACCCTGTGTGCAGCCTTCATCCCAAATTTAGCCTGCTGTGATCACTCCATCCAAGATGTTTCAGGATTCACCTTCCGTTTAGTTATATTCTTTTGTGTTGCTTCGAGTTGCGTTGAAGTGGTGTGCAACTCAGGGTTGCTAGAAGGTTTACATGACACATATAAAGTTAAAGTTTGGGTTTATAGTCTGATATCAACAACAGTAGAGGTGTCATCCAACTTCACACTTCAACCCCAGTCTATCCTGAAACCTTTCAGTAGAACTCAGATGAGCTGCTCATTCAGCGCTACAATCTGAGCATTTCCGACCAGTACCCATTTATACACCTGGGTGGAGAGAGCCAGTAAGGCAAAGAGACCTGCCCAAAGTCTCACGCCAGCGGCGGGATTCGAACCCGGGATCCTCTGACCGCTAGTCGGAGACCCGAACCACTACACCACCGTGGCTCCATATGTGACCCGGCATGACAAAATGAGTCGGAATGCACACACAAGAAGACCCAACATGTCCAAGGTGACACCAACGGTTCGATGATTTCAGGATTGTCTGCCCATTGTGAAATTTGACTTTGTCGATTTCTGTGGTTGCTGTCCGGTTCCACCTTCGGTCTTCTTCTGTGCAACTTCCGACTCATTTTGCTGTGCCGGGTCACATATGTGAGGCAATCTAGGAAAATCCGTCGGAAGTCGCTGAATGATCAACAAGGGCTGTCAGATTGCCTGTGCATTGATCTGCTACTGTTTACCTATTACGAAGTACATTTCAGCTATTGAAATTTGCGGGTTCGCCAAGGCCATTAACATTTTCCTCAAATGCGACATCCGACGGGTTTTCCTAGACTGTCTCACATTTTATCATGAAAAAAGACTACCGGTAGTTTGTGGACTAAATGGCCATAGAACAGCTGGCATACCTTCCGAAGTTGGACTCTTTCATCATGTTTGCTTCAGCAACCCTGTATAGATGTTAGGCCCTGAGGAAACTTATGTTCCTTCTTGATTGTTTATACCACCATAAGGCACCTATGCACAGAAACTTACCTTGTGTGTCCCTGTCATCTCACGAAAACTGTAGACCTTGCATGCAGTTGTTGTCTGTCATAAGATGTACTCACGGAAGCCTTGGCTGTAGTAATCCCTTTGGGGACCTGTGAGGGTTTGGGGTGGTATCACCTGTCCACAAAACTATAGGAACTGTCGTCTCAGAAGACAATTCTCTAGAAAATAGTCTTGCTGTCGGCTCTCAAAGCCCGAACCCACTGACGCATGTTCACGCCCAGGACCCAGTGCGTTAGGGGCCACTTAATTGCTCTGCATTGGCTCAGGGCTCCGGCTGCTAAGTCTCTTTGTGAGAATCATAAAAAGCATGATTGAAAATGATACTGTCATCTGCTGGGAAGAATTATTACCTGTAGCTACAGTACAGGTCATAGTTGACATCCCTAAATTCGCGTAACTTATGCGTAACTTACATGTATGTTACACGACACTTCACGCAGTTTTACATGCTTAACTTGCGCGCAAGTTGTGCGTTACTTACATGTGCGTTACTTACATGCGACTTATGCGGTGAGTTGCGTGCAACCAAGACATAAGTTACATGTATGTGTAACTTGCGCGTAAATTATGAGTAACTTACGCAAAGCCATAGGGATGTCAATTGTGATCAGTACTGTATTGCTATTGCATGTCTATCCAAAACCTGCGTTATACCTGTGCTGGTAATTGGCCTTGTAAATTTGCAACAGCAGCACATGCAAGAAATTTGCAAGTTGAAACATTGTTAGTCTCCAAAAAAATGAAAATTTCACAATGTTATGAAAGGGCTCTCAAAATGAGAATAAATCAAGAGCACATATACATGTATGACGTTTTGTGACCTTCACCTTTCACAGTGCAGAAATTCAGCCCCGAAATACATGTACGTGTACATTTAACACAGCCACAGGATGGATATCTGATATGAACCAAAAATCTTCCATAAAATATAGTTGCTGTGGTGTTGCTGTGGTGTTTCGATGTTCACACGATAGTCACGGGGNCCCGAATAAAAGGATGACAATGCATTACTGTAAAATAGGGTTTTCGAGGTCATTGCCGAAATCAGTATCTTAGGCCAATACTACTCAAGTTTAGAAATAGGGTCTTAATATGTCTGATTGGCTCTGTCTGCTAATCTTGTACAACTTTAACAGGACCCAAGGTTGACTGTCGATGAAACAGGCCTACTGATTAATTTTGCACCTGGCAACATGACCGCTTAAAAGTGACTTTAGAGTAATACACAAAGGATTTCATAAAGATATTTGACACCTAGCTACCACGTTGATTTACCCACCACATCGTATCACAAGTTCTCTACATTTCTGAATTTGATAGTTTGTGGAGATGAGGGGCAGTCTTTTTACGTGAGGGTTAAATTTTCTCATTCTTGTATTTCAGCCCGGCGAGACCAGATTAACCCGGCTAACTAAAATTCTTGCCAAAATCACGCACGCGCTTGATAACCCTTCACAGACTTTGAGAAAGACGAAGTCGGCGACGGGTAGCAGTCCTGCCCAGGACAGCTTAAGCGTGTACAGTTCAGTGTCCTCCATGAAGGAGGGAGAAACGGTGAGGATTAACTTACGGGATTACAACGATGCAGTCCTGTCTCGCGTCAACGACAAATCTGTGATGCAAAACCTTGCCCGGGCGCACCGGAGTTACAGCTTGAGCGGTACGCTGCGCCCAGGGATCAGCCATGACTTGAACACTGCCGACGAGTATGTACTATTTGGTGCTTTGGATGAGAATCCGAATTTAAGTCCGAGCACGTCGAATCAGACTGAGATCAAAGACTTGAAAGCCAACGAGCATAAGTTGAATCAGTCTTGGAATCAGATGCTAAAAGCTGCCGAGGTTGTAAATGGCGACGTGCTGGACTTGATCGCATTTGTCGACGAGGGGCACGAAGACGGACCAAACACCTCTCTGGATCAGGATAACGGGAGTCAAATCTCAATAAGTCAGGTTTCCAACGTGGCGAGTTCAGGGTACCAATCGTTTGGATACAGCCAGTCGAGTTCGCCTGTCGATCCTTCGGTGTTGCACACGGACCAGCAAACTCAGCCCAGTGCGAGTACGAACCCGAGTCGATCTCCTCTAACACAACAACGGTCTCAGCCTCTCTCGTTTTCGAATCCTGTGTATCGGTTAAACGCCGGTCTGGCGAAGCTGCCAAGACCGTCGAAGACATCACGGTCGAATTCAGTTAGTTCCGAGGATGACGGAATTCAGCTCACACGGATGCCAATACCGGCAAAAAACGTGGCCAAGAAGCCGCCGACTGATTTACCTGTGCCAAAAATGAATACTGTGAACTCTGCGAGCGAGGAGTGCTTAACAATGCCACCTAGTGGACTCAGGAGGCATCATCGGTCGGCTTCATTGACCTCTGCGCAAGGGTTTTATCGGAGTGTGTCGAGTTCGACGTCACCCCAGTCACCTAGTCACTTGTCAGCCAATCAGGAGGGGTTTTGGTACAAAGAGGGGAATCTACCAATGAATAACCTCTCGCAGAGTGTGGATTTGACTGCTTGCAATAACCAAAGTCAACAACAACGACGTCCGATGCGACGGACGTCAACGGACACTGTGATCTCACAATCACAATATCAGTATCCCGAAGGATCCGGAGCGGCAAGTCCGCCCGAGAGTCCGAGGTACGAGAGCCTTACGTACAGCCAAAGACGTGCATCACTGCCACAGAATAACGTACGGATGGGAGTACGGATCGTTCAACGTAAACTTCATGAACAAGAGAAGACAAAAGAACAGGTAAACATGGTAAATAAGGAAACGTGTGAAATTCTTTACGATAGCTTAGGCAACTTTTGAGGGCTGTATTCTAGAAGCCTCCTTAACTCCAAGGTTTACCTTTAGCTATTGTTTCCAGGGAAGAATACAAAAGCTTAAAGGGGGCCTTAGAGTTAAGGAGGCTTCTGGAATATGGGTCTGAGATTGGTTTCCAATCACACTGGTTGGACTAAATGCTGAGATCGGTGGCATCTTTCATCTATTATCATGTGATTGGTCGAAGAGCTACCAATGAAAAACGTGTTAAAGGGAATTAGTCGCGGCAGTAAAAAATGACACTAAGTATAGTTTCATGGCCCATGGAATTCACAATTTCAAAATTACAAATTTCGTATTTTAGCAAACTAGGTAATACCTATTCAGTGGGGGACTGCTAAATCAAGAATTCTGATTAGTCTAGGCCTGACGCATCACGTCATAACGAGCGCTTGGGGGACGCAATGACGTCATTTCATTACATATGATGTAGCCGACGTCACAGATGACATGACGGAAATCTTGATGATGTCAAAAGGCGTAAACAGCATTGTTACTTTCGTTAATATCTTGATATTTCAAAAACTATATATCATATCAAAATTCGGGCTTCGTAAGGACACTTCCCAGGTCTGTCTGCATGTGCATACCAAGTTTAGTGGTGATCCGTTCTTCATTCTCGAAGAAAATCGCGAACACACCCACAAACAAACAAACTCTTCTCAAATTTTAGTATGATTACATCCCTAGATAACCCAGTAGTCTTGAACGTTAGTTGTGGTGTTGATATTTTTGGTGACTGGGAGGGGAATGTGGATGGTAGTCAGCTGCCCTGCATTCAGAGAGACTTTAGTGAAAAGTCTCTCTGAATGCAGGGCAGCTGACAGAGATCTGTGGTTATAAGTATTTATTAGCAAATGCAGATTTGTAGGGAAATGGAAGGGCTGGGGAGATATTCATCCTGCGACAAAACGTTTTCAGCCCCAAAAAATAAACAGAGAAACTGACACGTGAAAAAAATAAAAATTCCCATCGCAAGGCTCGAACCCGGCGCCCCGGATTCAGAGCCGGACGCTCTACCGATGTGCCAGCCGGCCACGTCATGACGGGTGGCTGCTCAATAAATGTTTATAAACATATCCCAGCTACTCAACATATTTTTATGTTAATTAAAAATGACGTTGCAAATCAGAATAATCTTCCAAAAATCGCATTTTACAACATCCACAGAGCAAGTCCCCAGCAAATCTGTCAGCGTATCGCTACATAATGTACCCATCTACGTTCACAGTCACTAAAAACGTGAACCAACCGTCCGGTATATTCCATCTGGACATTAGGTGCATATTTCCTATGAGTCCAGTTCTGTTGATTGACCCGTGACAAGTCTTTGGCTAGCTTCGCTGTTGGCCGCTACGCGGCGCGTTGGGCCCTTGCGTCTAGATTTGCAGTTGACCGTGTTCGAAATGCTATTTGAAGGCAGCAAATTTTTGCAAATACATGTATGCTCTCAGTTGGCAGTAAATTCCCGATGTGAGTAAAGTATTTACATTCAAAATGGTGGTGTTTGATTCTCTATTCAGGCAGCTTGACTGGCACGATCAGTTCGCTGTAATTGGTTGCTCTCATTCAACAAAAGAGCAATCAATGCGTTTTTCATCGGCTGCTTTTGGCTAATCACATGACAGTGGACGACAGGCACTTACGATCTCAGCATTTGGTCCGACCACCTAGATTGGGAACCAATCAAGCAGCTTTTTCATTGGTTTATTGGCATAATCTTGCTGGTTGTGTCGTCGGTTGTGGGTTCGTAGTTTCCACGTTGGCACGGCATGAAAAGTGGAGAGGCTGGTTACCTTTTGTACGTGTTGTAGTCTGACTGATTGTTCAGTTTAGAAGACACCGTGGAAGAGTGAAGCGAGTAATATTGCCTCCTCAACATGTACTGCACTGCCATCCAAAATTTTGGGAACACCACCCCAAATACTGCTTGTCTTGCAAGCTAGAAGGATTTAGGGTGGCGTTCCTTGACTTGGCAGTGGGAGATGGCTGGTATCAGCATGGGTTTAAGGTGGTGGACCTGAATTAGTTAAAATTAGGGGGTGTTAGGTGGCTGGGTTTTACATCCCAAGTGTTGGCCCCTAGCTGGATTAAAGTGGCATGAAGCTAGGTCTGAAGTATGATTCACCCTTACTTCAACATGGGCAAAGTGCCAAGCTTGGAAATGTGCACAGGTCAGTGGTAAATAATCCATGTTGCAGTCACCTAATGATGTTAGGGTACATGTAACTTGGTTTACTTTCCATAACCTATAGCAAATCCAAGGTTGTGCTCAGTCAACTGGTAAATACTGTGGTTTGTGGTTTAATCATTGTGTTCACTTTATGGTGTCTGTTGCACAGGCCTGGCACTTTGCCCATGTTGAAATTAGGGTGAATCGTACTATAGTTGCATGAAGATCCCAACTCAGGTACTCCTATGTCATGGGAATGCTTGCGGTGCAAAATTTTATTTTACTCTTCCTTACCGATTAGGAATATTGTTTTCCAGTACGAGTCAGAGTTAAACGCCTTGTCCAAGATGCTAGCGGAAACGCAACATAAATTATACGACGCGGAGTCCCGCCTGAACCAACAGGATAATGCCAAAAATGAGCTCATACGCGAGTGGCAACAACGTCTAGTCGAAACAGAATCTACGATAAAACGTCAGCAGTTGGAAAAAGAGGACCAGGCGAAACAATTAATACAAAGGTACAGCGGTCGTTCCGATTCGCATCTGCAGGAAACACAACAACAACAACAACAACGGATACATCAACAACAGCTACAACGTCCATACCCGGATCATCGGGCGGAGTCGTGTCCGCAGTTGCTGAGCCGACATCATCGACAAGAATCGGAGAGCCCTCCGGTTATTTTACGACACGCTCAAAATCAGGCAAATCTAAATCCTAGGTGGGCATAGTTCAAATTTCAATGGCGTGGATTTCGTTGTTGTGATCTGGTCAATTGTGAAGTGTATGAAAGGGAGACTTTATTGCTGTTAAAGGCCGCCTGTCAAGCCAAGCAAACATTGGCCTTGCGACTGGAAGCAACTGAACGCAACAGTCGCTATCGATGTACACATTCCACGCACATCGGTTACGACAGGTCGTTGCGGCAACAAGTGGCACAATCCAGTCTTCAATCTGCAGTGCGCACATCGGACAGGCAATTGTACTGAATGCTACATGGAAATTGTCGATGTCTTCCAATCCCTGCCATTTTGTGTGTCACATGATTCCATCGCGTGACCAGGTGTGCTCCACAAATGAAGAAATTCATTGCCAGCGCACGTACATCGGAAGCGACTGAAAACGACTAGAAGCAACCGTAGGCAAAGAGTACAACATGAGCAACTGGCTGGAACTCGCGGCAACGGTCGGCAATAGCGTTGCCGGTGCACGTACATTGGCCTGTTTGAGCATCTGATCAGTTGCTGCTGCTTCCAGGTAGTCGCCAACCGTTGCCGGAAATGCCACTGACGGTAGTTGCTTCCAGTCGCAAGGCCGATGTACACTAGGCTTTAGTGGTCCTCGAACGTCGCAAAATTTGATGTCACAGACGTAGGCAACAGCCTCGTGTCGTCACGGATGACGTTGTGGCGTGCACTTCTGTTCTATGACGTCAAATTTCGTGACGTTCTAGGACCGCTAACTAGTGGTGGCATCTAATGGCAGTAAAGTCTCCCATTATGTGCTGAATGCTTAATTAACGAATGCAATGACTTATTCATTAATTTTGTTGCTTTCAGTCAATTCCTTCATTGTTGGCTCAGCAACTGTGGTGTCAAATCCACAAAATCCACCACCTTTCTAACGTTGCTCTATCCTATAACAAACTCTCCTCTCAAGGCTTCGAAGTGTAAAAAATTCTTTTGTCCATAATCTGTCTAATCAATTTGTGGATAATTTGGTGTGGCATGTATGATGTACAAACATGTGATAATGTCTTCTTTTTGTAAAGAAATTTCTGCAAAGTGTTTTTTTTAGGGGGACCATGCAAAACTAGAAACTTACTCCCTTTACCACGTTTACTCCATCAATTTTCCCTTTAACTTTCTTCCCGCTAACTTGTTCTTCTTTCTTATCTTGAGATGCATGCCCAAAAAAACAGTGTACATACAGTGCAGATCACAAATGACATCCCTTACGGCTTTGCGTAACTTATGTGTAACTTACATCTTGGTTGCGTGTAACTCACTGCATAAGTCGCGCATAAGTTAATACGCATGTAATACTGCGTGAAATGTTGTGTAACGAACATGTAAGTTACGTGCAGGTTACACAGATACAAGACGCTGAGTTACGCCTAACTTGCGTGCAACACAGCTCATATGTTGCACGTAAGTTGCGTGCAAGTTGCACGTAACTTGCGCGAATTTAGGGATGTCAGTTGTGATCTGTAGTGTAGTCAATTTCATGTGCTTTGTTTTCGGTCATGGTCAATTCCTACATGACAAGCTAACTACATTGAATATTATGTAAACTGCAACTGTATCTGATTAGCAGATCGCAAGGCCCTCCTCCACATACCCGGTATGAATTTTCTCCTAAAAGCTGGCTTGCTGTGGACAACTTGGCTGCGGAAAACTTTGGTTAGTCATTTTGTGTCACTGGTCAATGCATTAAGGCATTACCACAAGGGTGAATTGCCCATTGAAAGCCAACTTGAGAAAACGTTCATATGGGTGTATGCATATGGGTGAATTGCCCGTTGAAAGCCACCACGGGAAAACTTGCATGTGGGTTGTACACTTATGGGTGAGTTACCCATTGAAAGCCACCACAAGGAAACTCGCATATGAGTGTACACTTATGGGTGAATTACCCATTGAAAGCCACCACGAGAAAACTAGCATATGGGTGTATGCTTATGGGTGAATTGCCTGTTGAAAGCCAACACAAGAAAACTCGCATATGGGTTACACTTATGGGTGAATTGCCTGTTGAAAGCCAACACGAGAAAACTCATATGGGTGAACTGCCCATTGAAAGCCAACCAAGAAAATTCTCATATGGGTGTACTCTTTCTTACTGGCACCAACTATCAAAATGTGAATACATCTTAAACTATTTCAACAATTATCAAACGTTCTCTGCCGTCTATAATAAAAATGCTTTTAATAACCATCTTTCGAATTAACATTTAACATTTGCATAGCTGACGTCTAGTGTTTTATTGGTCATACAAATGCCTGTTTTGTGTATCTGTTGCACGAAGCAACATCGTTGTACAGCATCTCTATATACTGTATCTACTCGGTTATAACGACAGTTCATTAGGTATCCGTAGATCATGCGGACCACCTTATTATCTACCACATGAATACGATTACCATAGTAACATGGTGAAAAAGGTGGTCCGACGATCTGCGAATATTTAATGAACTGTCGTTATAATTGAGTAGATACAGTATTGTCGTGTTTAGTGACAAGGGCCAGGGAGAAGAAGGGCCAAAGGAAATGACCCCAGAAATTTTCTGAATGACATGAATACCGCATGATAATGTTTAGTTGTGGCGATTGGCACTCAACATAGGGACGTCTCTACTGATAGACTTGCCTAATGGCATAAATATTTACACTATCTTTTAGACAAAAAACACACAGAAAAACTTTTCATAGACAAGCTGCCTAATATAGGTTAGACATTATCTCATCCCAGGATGTCTATCATGTTAGGCATTTTGTCTAATGTTCCTTAGGCAATGCCTATCAGGAAATTAGGTGATCTGCCTGAGGCATTGCCTAAGGAGTATTAGGCAAAATGCCTAACATGATAGACATTCTGGGGATGAGATAATGCCTAACCTATGTTAGGCAGCTTGCCTATCCAAAGGCTTTCAGTGAGTGGGGGCTGCGACTTGTACACCAACAACTACATGTATGATAAGCTCACTGTGACAGCTAGCCTGAAATCAGGGCTGCAGTAGCTATTGCAGCATCCCTATAGGCAAAAGATTAGATGAATTTCTGCAAATTAACCAAAATTTATTTTACCATTTGTCTACCATTTCTCTGCCAATACTTATCTGTTTAAATTCCCCGGATTTTGCTGGCACACTGATGAAGGAATGCTGTATGATTATGTTGCTATAAGATCTGTTTTGATTTGCTGCATATAGGTGGCGCTGAATATGAGTATTTTTGCTAAATTTCAGCGTGACAAACATGTGCACCCAAACGTACAATCCCAAACAGATCACAGACGTATGACAGAGAATTTCAGACCAAAGGTGCGATGATATTTTTGATGAGGATTTTTCAAGTGATGTTGGGGCAAGTTCTGATTTAACGACCTTAGTTTGATGTGGTGAATTCACAATTGTTGAAATTGTGAGTTAAGGCCAATTTACACGATACAAATTTTACATCCGATTGTCGGATCCGACATGATCGTACATCCAAATCGGTTCGTGTAAACTGCACATACGACCAAATTTTATGGCCTTTGCGACATCGGATGCACAAGACGGATGTTCTATTTTCTTCCAATGTCGGACGAAGGACGCATGAACTTGGCCAATCACGTGGCTGCATTGGAGGTCATGTATTTGGTGCGCTTGACGAAGAATGAGTCTGTCCGTATTGACGGATGAATAAATCGGACCGTGTATACAGAATTTCCGATCCGACAGAATCGTACAACAAAATGGCATCTGTCCAAATTGTGCCGTGTAAATTGGCCTTTACTGATGGAGATTTTATCAGGTTTTGTCGCTTCATGAAAAACCTTGCCGAGAAATGCCGCGGAGGTCTGTTTCTCAGAACTTGTACCTGCATCATACATGTACGAGTGTTAGGCTTGCTGATTTTAAAAAACAACCACTAATGTCGCCACCAGTCTGCTTGTTGCACTGTCACATATCGCTTCTGGTTTCTGTACATTGCCATTTTGTGCGAGATTTTGAGGATTGTCGATCAGATGTAGTTGTTTTGTCAACAAGATTGTGTTCTATGGTCATGAAATGAAATGAAATTCACTGGAAGTTTCAGTAAATTTTCCGAATTGCCCGGTTTTTAGGCCTATGACAGCGTTTAAGCTAGAAGCACACGTCACCACTTTTGTTGCTCATACAGGCAATTTTCGTGGTCGCCATGAAAATGGCCAAGTGTACTGTGGTCTTGGTCTTTGCATTTCCCTCTTTCACTCTATAACTTGAGAACCACTAGGTTAATCACCCTCATATTTTGGGGGCATAGTGGTATGGGTCAGAGGATGTGCCCAGCCCTATCGATTCGGGTTCTGTTCTGACTCATATTGTCATTGTTTATGGAAATCCACATCCAATTTGAGTTTCATTCAGAAATACCTACAAATTCCAGTATTTTACACATCATCAAATAATCGTCAGTGAGTTGATTTCCTCCAGCAAACCCTAGAACACAGTCTCGTCTTGCATAATCTTTTAAGTTTTGAGTGAAATGACTGGTCTTGGTCATGTCTTACTGAGATGGTTTGGCAAAATGAGATTACTGAAAAAGCCCTAGTGTTTGACAAAGGTTTTAGCTGTGCTGTCGCCATTGCACATGTTGCTACTGACAGACGAAGAGCTGACAGACACAGCCATTCGACCAATAGGAGCAGTCAGCCACACGTATTGCCAAAAGATGGCAGCAATGTTCTAGCGGATCAATGCAAAGGAAAATCCACGTGATTGGTGCTGGATAAAGCATGATTGGGTCCGCTATATGCATTGAATTGGGCCGTAGTGACACCTATTGGTCAACTCACTGACAGCTCCTATTGTGAGGCGGTCTAGGAAAACCTGTCCTATGTCGCTGAATGATCAACAAGGGCTGCAGATTACCCAGCTTGCATTGGTCTGCTGCTGTTTACGAAGTACGTACCATATTACGAAGTACACCTACATTTCAGCAATTGAAATGTGCGGGTTTGCCAAGGCCATTAACTTTCCTCAAAAGCCAGTCAACATCCGACAGGTTTTCCTGTGCAAGCTCACGATTGTTATAATGCAGTGCGTTTAGGTCAGTTCCCTGTGTTTGGCTTGCAGTACACTTGTGATCTGAGCCACAAATGCCCTAAAATTGGGTACCGGGTATACTTAAAATTGCCAAACCATCTCACTGGACATAAAAGTAGTGTGGTAGTATTCATATAACTTGGGGCAAATTTACCTCGGCCATGTTTTATTGGTTTGAAATCAAACAATTACTGATGGTCTGAATAAACTGCTCCGTGAGTTTCACAGAAAATTTTTGGGGGAAGAAGGGGTAATAATATGAAGTGCTTTGAGATTGTATAACACTGGAAAGCACATCATTAAAGCCTAACGTAATATAATTTCAAAGGAAGTGAATCAGACAAAGGACGTTTGTGACCCGCTCTAGCAAATGTAGGTGCCCGTCGCAAGTATGATATCATTGGTCATCTACTCACCTATTTTCACCGCTGTCCACTATACTTTTGTCAACCTGCAGAGATGTACATTTCAGCTATTTTATTGTAAGGCCGTTAACCCTTTCCTTGGTTGCTACAAGCACCTTACTTTTCCTGGAATGGGTCACATCTGTGAAAAAATGAGTGTAGTATATTATATATATATTCATTGACATAAGTTCTGGATGTATGTACTTGCAGGACTTTGATTCCTAAAGTCAGTGGTAAATTTGCCCCTTATTAACCCTGCACTTCTCATAAATTCATTCGTTATTAATTCAAAAACCTTTATTCCCGATTTCAGTGCAGTGCATTCCCATGTCATCCAGTCATACCTATTGGTGTTGTACAAAATATCATTCAATTTATCATGAATGTTCAACTGATGGGTTTATTAAAAAATGGCAGCCGCCGTGGAGGGGGATAGACCGAAATGTCACCCCGACCGAGGCTGGCTCTCTACAAGCAGGGCGGATCCACGATTTCGGATTTCTGCGCTAGAAACATTGAAATCTGCTGTGAATTTCAATGATTTGCTCCAAATTTCAAAATTTCATGGTCGATTTTACAGATTTGTTGGTCGAAAGGGAGGCATGCGCCGGGTGTGCCCACCTTTGGATCCGCGCCTAAAAAAGCAATTCTACCATAGAAAAAAATAGGCAGTCGTTCGTGTCATTGGTCTCGGCAATATGTCATAAGGAAACCGACAATGGTGAATTGCCCATTGAGAACCAATTTTCAAAAGAACACTCTCACATGGAACAGTCTTTAATAGTCTTACCTGGTGATGGGCTTGGCTTTTATAAGCATGTGCATATCTTGGCTTCAGCTCTGAAAGTAGGGATTGGGAATGGTGTTTATTTTGTTAAATAGGAACAAAGTGTGTGGAAGTAGAGATTGGGAATGGTGTTTGTCAAATACGAACAATGTGTGTGAGGACTGACCTGTTTTGTGATCTGAGCACGTCAAAAAGAGTCTTTGTTTTGACAATAGACGAGAATACACCGAGTTCACATCTCGCACGATCACAGCGCCCCTGGTAGAATTTCGCTTGGCCGCTTCTGTTTTGAACCTCATTACCAGGAGTACGGTCAAAAAATTCCTGGATCGAGGTTGAATTGTGTGCCGCCAGGGATCCATCTCCTGGTGGCGGTATCTGGAACAATACGTGTTTTTCAACCTCGATCTAGGAAATATTTGCCTTACTCCTGGTAGTGAGGTTGAAAGCGGAAGTGGCCAAGCAAAATTGTACCAGGGGCGCTGTGATCGTGCAAGATGTGAAATCGGTGTATGGAAGATAGAATATTATTGTAATCACTAAATTTCACAATTTTTACATTGCGATGTTGTGAAGTTCTCATCGACATTGAGATGTTGACGACGTTGTGCTTGTGGTCAAGTTGGTCGTTACTTGTCTCTGAAAAACCTCAACCCTAGAGATACTAAAAATCTCTTTTGTGGTTACTTTAGTAATAGTTTTTTACCATTCTTGAAAAAATGGTACATAACATGGAACACTGGTTTAAAGAAAACTGATGCCAAAATTTCATCAAGACCTCTTCTAATAGACGATTCTCGAATTCGCAGATCTGTGCACTTCCACCGAAATCGCAACCACAACCTCGATCTGAAACGAGCTTACATGACGCAATCCATGATTCAGCAGCAATGGTCAACTCTGACGCAACGTCGTCGAAGTCACTGTCGTGCGGTTCTCTGCGTC
>NMRB01000108.1:272253-296733 GCA_002633025.1 Notospermus geniculatus
TACAATGTCACAGGAAATTCTATGTGCACAGCTACAATATTTGTTATGGGTTGTTTATTGTTGCTGAGCAGTTTTGTGCTTCTAAGCAACCAGTGTGTTATGGTTGCTATGGTATATATTTTTAGGGGCACAGCGGTGGGCTCTTCGAAATGACTCCAGCATCATCTTCATTTTGTCTTGGTGTCAAATCTATCGGGCTTCAGTGAAGGAGAAAACAAATACAAATGTGAAGTGATTCACCCTAACTTCAACATGGGCAAAGTGCCAGGCCTGTGCAACAGACACCAGTGAACACAATGATAAAACCACAGTTGACTGAACACAGCCTTGGAGTGTTTGGTGTAGGCTGTTCAAGTGACCCTAACATCATCAGGTAACTGCAACATGGATTACCTGACTTGTGCACATTTCCAAGCTTGGCACTTTTCCCATGTTGAAGTTAGGGTGAATCATATTGGTGGCAGTGTTAACTTTTAGGCTTAGGTGATTTTTCCCCACGCAGTTCTCAGAGTTGAGGCCCGTTTCTGAAAAAAATTCTTCAGAAATTGTGCGCTATTCGTCTGCCATCTTGGGCCCGAAAAGTCTGAAAACCCCATTCACTAAAAAGCTCCTGAAGGCTGTTCGTAGTTCATCTAACATCCATCATGTACCGTTTGTCAAATACTATGAAGTTGTGTACTGTAATTTTGACTTGTGATGGTCGCATCACTTTTTTGAACATCTAGTGATGTGTTACGTTTAAAATTATAACCAGTCAATGAGATAGCTATAACTTGGTGCTATTTATTGTATTTGACTCAGTTTTGTGGTGGTTTTGTATTCGGTTCCTGTCCCTTTCAGTGGCTTAGAGTCTTTCAGAGGGAAAAACTAAAGATCAGTGACCTCCTCATCTGGGTACTTATAACCAGTTCACTTTTGTGCTGGAGCTTTCTGTATTTAGTATGAGTTCGCTTG
Source organism: Notospermus geniculatus (assembly GCA_002633025.1). Lineage (NCBI taxonomy): Eukaryota > Metazoa > Nemertea > Pilidiophora > Heteronemertea > Lineidae > Notospermus > Notospermus geniculatus. Next base: position 273,208 of record NMRB01000108.1, read on the forward strand.
AATGCCAAGTCCTACTAGGCCTATGACATCATTGTGGTGACACACGTGAAGAGCCCTGATAGCCGAGTGGTTATCGCATCCGCTAAGCAGGCGACAGGTCAGAGGTTAGAATCCTGCCCAGGCAGTGGCGGATCCAGGGGCGTGCCCCCGTTCAGCCGCCGAGCAGCAAAAATTTTGGAAGGCATTCAGGCCTAATCAGACCCCTGATTTTCAGTAAAAAGAAAGTTCAATTTGGCCTGCCCAGGTGCCAGCAAATCGCATTTCCGGCAGTTTTACCCACAAATTTTCGGGGCTTCGCGCCTTCGGCGCCCAGGGAATGGGGTTTGCCCATATTCCACGCCCCCTTTGGCAACTCCTGGATCCGCCGCTGCGGGCCATATTGGATATCATCCGTGGTCTCCCACTCCTACGATGTCAATGTGTTCTAAAATTGCACGCAAGCAAAAATAGATATTCTCTTATCTATTTTTGACGCAAGTCAAAAGGTGAACAGCTCACTGATCGCTGGCCATTCAGATTGCAGGTCAAACATTTTGTATAAAATGTGACCTGCTCTAGCAAAAGCAGCGCTTGTCGCAATAGGAGCAGTCAGCCACGTGTATTGCCAAAACATGGCAGCAAAGTTCTAGCGGACCAATACACAGGAAAATCCACGTGATTGGTGCTCGATCAAGAATGCTATATGTGACCCGGCACAGCAAAATGAGTCGGAAGTCGCACAGAAGAAGACCGAAGGTGGAACCAGACAGCAACCACAGAAATCGACGAAGTCAAATTTCACAATGGGCAAACAATCCTGAAATCAGCGAACCGTTGGTGTCACCTTGGACATGTTGGGTCTTCTTATGTGCGCATTCCGACTCATTTTGTCGTGCCGGGTCACATATATGCATTGAATTGGGCCGTAGTGACACCTATTGGTCAACTCACTGACAGCTACTGATCATCACTGGTCAGCAGTTTACGCAACTACATGTGTTATCACTGGGGGGTCCACTACTATTGTTAACCTGCAGAGATGTGCATTTCAGCTATTGCGTTGAAGGCCGTTAAATGTTTCCCAGTCTGCGACAAGCACCTACTTTTGCAAGACGGGTCATAAATGTGCAGATGGGGCTTGATGCATTCTCCTTAGGTAACTCTCCAAAGCAGTAGTTTTGTAAGTGTTTGAATTGCAGGGATTATGTTAACCATGAACCACACCAGTTTTGGCTATGGGGTAATTGACTGTTTGGCTAGGAAAAACTTAGAAAACTTCCTACATTACTGTGGATTTTTACTGAAATTAGGGAATGTGGGGTTAAAGTAATAGAATTTCTACTCAGTGCAACTCCTATGATGTAGTAGTATACATGTTATGTATGGACACATGATACGGTGGCAGTGTTTAGATCAACTGCTCTCTATGAAATACAGTAATATCCTTTTACATGTAGATGTATAAATAGACTCTAGTGACTTATAATCATGTTTGGTCAGGACCGGTTCTGTTGGGGTGTTGATTCACGCAGTCCGACTTTCAAAAACACGTCTTGTACAGCTTGGTAAGATCATGGAATACAATAATTATGCCCCCGCTCAACGAAGTTGAGATGGGGCATTATGTTCTCAGTGGGTTTCCGTCGTCCACCTCCGCCGCCGCTGCACTCTATTCCGGACTATAACTCAAGAACGGGTTGCCCGATTTATTTCATATTTTTTTGTATGGTGTAATGGGCTGGATCAGGGGAGGTTCCCTATCGATTTTAGTTTCGACCCGATATTCAATATGGCTGCCAGGAAGACATCTTTGTTTTAGCATTCCAGACCGTAACTAGAAGAACGGGTTGACCGATTTATCTCATATTTGTGTAGTATACTGGGGTGGATCGAGGGAGATTCCCTATCGATCTTGGTTGTGACCCGATATTCAGTGTATGCACCAGAGTGGGGGCATACTTGCAATCGCCCCGATTGCGTTACATCTAGTTNCAGATTGCTGGGAGCAGTCGACGCAAGGTTTTTCAGCGATGAAGAAAATGTGATTAAATGCAGGGTGATTTTGATACCGATGAGTTTTTTTTCTCGCAAAGTAAATGTGACACTTTTTTGCATGGCAACACTTCCCAAGTGGAACGGGTCCTTTCTTGCTTTATAATCTAAGGCGGGTGATTTCAGCAGAAAAGGACAGCCAACAGGCTTTGGCAGAAAATGTGGCAAAAATGACTGATATTTTTTCCAATGAAGCAGGTTGCCATATCAGTGGAAAGTCCTTCAAATAAAATTCAATCTCATCCAGTGTTTCACGTTTGAAATCTGCAGGAGCTGAAAGGCTCAAGGAGAGCTGTTCACACTCATGAAATTTGATGGTCAGTTACTTCAAGGATGCCGAGGAGCACGATCAGTCGAGCTCCTCGGTGCAATTTTCGGGCGCGCAGGGGCGCGAGCATGATTGCGCCCGTCTTATGTGAAGCACTGCTCATCTTCTGATTGCATGTGTGTGTAGTCCTTATGATTGAAAGGGTGAATAACCACAGCACCAATGGGTCACTCACCGAGACCAAACGGAGGGACAGCGTAAGTTCATGCATTAGTCACCTGATAGCTCCAGCCATCAGCAACAGCAACAGAAATTGATGGCTACCCTGTCTTGGTCTGACAGGAAACCAGATGGCTGAGCTACTTCCTACATCAGGAAGGGTCTCATATACTCTCTCTATATATGACAATCCCACAGGTCAGATGAGAAAGGGGAGCCAAGTCACTAATTTGGCTGCATTGGGCAGCTTCCTGTCCACACAAACGGCCTCATCTGGAAGAGAGGAACAAAGTACATGTACCAGAAATAAGATGATGGTTACACATGTATATGACCATTATGAGAAGTATCAGGGGATCTTGTTTCCCCTTTTGTTTCAGCAGCAAAATACTTAGATCACCAGACAGGTTTCCGAGTTCTCTGGAGCATGCAAAAGCCTTGGGAATATCAGTCACATAGCTCCAGGCAGTTACCAGTATCTTGTCTTGGAGCTTTTGCTCCAGATCACCAAACTTTTTTCAAGCCCTGATCAAACATTTTCTACTTATTAGCATTTGACTTTGACATCCATAGAAGAAATTTATGTCCAACAAGCTCTGGACAACACCAAAAAGCAATCAGAATATACTAGTATAAACAAGCGCAAATGGAACTCTAGTCATCAACTTAGTCAGCCAACATCACATGCTGCACATTTTGTGAATAACCGGAAACATGCAGCAACACCAAAGCGGCATCCATCATGACACTTTCCCAAATGTAGGCCCAGATAGTGATACTCTCCCCAGACAACCAAATATACTAAGTTTATTCATCATTTATCATCTTTTATACAGTCGACTCCCAGAGTGCCAATTACTAGCGCTCCGCTGGGTGACTGTGCTGTGGATCCTGATGTAAGCAAACTAAAAGGAGAGGAATAGGGAGAGGAAGTGAGTCGGATTCTGATTGAGCGCGTCGGATCTGTTGAACCCCTGATGATCGTACATCATCACCCGAGACCAACTCAGGAAAGAATTCCACTTCCTTCAAGGGGAAGTAATCATTCTCGATCGAGTTCTTGCCCGACCCTGACCTATCACCCCGACTTCAATAGCTTAATCCCAGCAGTGGGTACCGAGACATCAAGAAGTTTCCTGCCAGGGGTTCATGTTACCATCTTTGATTGGCAATCTTAGCTTCTGACAACTAATTCTGTGGCTTTTTGTGGTACAGATGGTGATGTCTCCTCGGCATTCTCGGGAGGTTCTGGTACCGTAAAGTGAGATATGTTCAGGGGGAAAAATTCTTGGGAAAATCACGAATTGCTTCGGCGCTCGCTAAATTTTTTCTCCACAAATGCAAATTACCGTTGACACCCGACATAACGTGAATTTTGTTCCCCGCTAAATCCTTTATCGATAAGTCATCAGCACCAGTGTGCCAGTTGACCAATGCAACGTGGGGATTCCCATCGTGACGTCATTCCCGCAGTCTCCCTTGTGCCCGGAACGAGTGTTTACACATAACAAGCACTGCAGTATGCAGCTGATAGTATAGGTCGTGCCAGGATATACAGCTTCCTGCTTCCTGAGAAGTGTGGTGTCGATGTTCTTCATTTAATATTCAGGGTGTGACACTCGCGAATATATTTTCCTGCAGAAAATTTTTATAAGGCCCTTTACCGCGAATATTTCTCCCTGCGAATGTTGGATTTTCAGGCCATTCGCGAACATTTAGGACGCGATATTTCGCTTTACGGTATTGAACATCACAAAAATATGGGAGCCAGTATGAATGTGTATTTTTAAGTTCCATCAAATTGGTGAGATATTCGCACACAAAACAGTTAATCTCAACCCAATTTGTTGAAATCAATTCAACAGAAGCACTTTGCAATTGACAGCAAGTTTACTTCTTTAGAAAAAAATCCCTTCACAATGACTGTTTGATTACAAGCCGCACCAACAGTTACAGATAATATCACATCAAAAATTCATCACTTCACCATGGGGGAACAATAACACATTGATACAGTAAATCTGAAAACAGGTAGCGATAGAAAAGTAATTGGTTTTTCGCAAACCAATCGCCCCGAATAAACAGGTCTCAGCCTAAAGTAGTAGCTACCATTGTTGCATAAACATTGTTCATCGATTTTTATGAATTAGAACTATAAAGTGACTGTTCTTTCTCGATTTGATTCACTCTTGAGGGGTGATTACAGGATGGAGGTTTGACATGTTTGAGTTACCATCTTTGGCAGTGGCTGATCCAACGGGAGGGGCCAAGTCAATTGTAATAAATCTTCAAAATTGTCCATAAAATTTTCATATTTGGAAAACTTTCAACTTACATGACTTGACACAAGAGGCACCACCAGCAGGCACCCCCTCTTCTCCAAGTCATCTGTCTGGATTTTGCATTAAATGAACCATTGACTTACATTTTACTTATTTTGAGACATTCCATGAAATGGCTTCTGACAATGGGTTTGACTGAACAAAGAAAGAGATTTGGGATCTTTTCTGATCATGAACTGTAGACGAAAACAACCCTGTTTACGATCAATGCAGAAATCATTTGAAGATATGAGCACTAGATCTCAGAATGGGACAAGATCAAAATTCTGCTTCCCTCAAAGATATCAAGGATGATTCATGCCGAAATCTGAAGCAACACGACCTGGTAAGGCACTTATGTCCATGATATCTGCACCCCCTTACACCACGGCAAGATCTTGAGCTTCTTCAACAGCTTTTACTGATGACTTATACGGAAACTCTCATCGAATTTGTGGAAAATAATCGATACTTGTGACAAAATAACCAGGAAAGATGTCAAGTAAAATGACAAAGCAGTGATTATCTTGCACTTAAATTGCTCTTCACAACGATAAAAAGTGATAGGTTATTTTAAGATGCTCAACATCTTCTTGCAGTCTCCTTCAGTAAAAGCTTTAAGTTCCAAGAACACATTTGATGACTAGCAGAAATGAACTAAGTTCAGTTCACCTCACACGGGAATACACCTATTGACTGCACATTTGTAGCAAACAGAGTACAAGTTTTTCATATTAAGTTAGTTTGAAATGGACATCACCATCCATGCTCTTCACGACGGTAAAAAGTGATAGGTTATTTTAAGACGCTGAACATCTTCTTGCAGTCTCCTTCAGTAAAAGCTATAAGTTCCAAGAACACATTCGATGACTTGCAGAAATGAACTAAGTTCAGTTCACCACACAAGGGAATACACCTACTGACTGCACATTTGTAGCAAACAGAGTACAAGTTTTTCATATTAAGTTAGTTTGAAATGGACATCACCATCCATGTCGGCTACACCCTTATTACCGTTTCTATCCATATCGTATATGCCCCGAAGTAAGTACTATCACTGTCCTCAGATTACACTGAAAAAATTTTTCATGGCCATCACTATCATCTTCTGATCTTTAAGTGGTCGGTTTTCTTCTGATGGGATCGCTTTTAGATCCATGAAGGAGTGGGTTTCCTCTCAGAATGGTTCAGTTCAGCTGTACTGGTATCTAAATCAGGATCTCCCTGTTGAAGTCTATGAGGGTTGGTTGGCACAGGTTTCAGCGTGGACAATTTTATAGTCTTCAATTCCAACAGGCGTGGGAGATGAAATGGTCCAGGGATCCTGTGCTCACCTGTGTGACAAATGCACATGACTATATAGGCTTAAATCCAGTTTTCTGGCGGCCGTATTTGAAGTCCGTTTGGGCCAAAATCTGTTGTACGCATAGACAGAGGGTACCTAGATACTGGTACATCATCACACTAAATTAGAACACTCTAGGTCAAAAAGCAACGAAACATGCCACCTAACGGCAAAATGTTGAGCTAGCTGTCCTCTGTGACCTTGAAAAAGAGGTGACGACTATAGCTCACTGGAGCTAAAAAAATAGTGCCAATGGCACTGTGCCCGCTTGGCTTTTTAGCACAGTGGTGGAAATCATAAGCCATATCAGAATCCCATACAAGCCATCTTTGACAATATCTGTGACCAAAGCATACATAGCAGATTTTGTGAATTTGGTTTTGGCCTCCTGGTGGCAAAGTCAAGAATTAGAGTTCACCAAAATTTCGTCAGGAAGTCACCACGACCTAGAGGTAAATACATACATGTACAAAGGTTCAATACAATAGCTCAAACGATTATCAAAATATAGCCCTTTTAAGTTTTTCACAAAACGCCCCCTACTTACCAAAATAGGAATCTCATCGCACCCAAAATCGAACTTGACCTAGATTTTTTGGTCATACACACCTGTATGCAATATGAAAATGATCCTTCAAAAACTAAGGCGCTATCCATCTGACAAGGAAAAATTTGATATTTTCATTTTGGCCCCCTAGTGGCAAAGTCAAGAATCAGATTGCGCCGAAACTTCGTGTGCAAGTCACCACAAACTAGAGGTTCATACATACAAAGTTTCATCGTGATAGCTCAAGCCATTCTCAAAATACAGGCGTTTGAATTTTTTCACAAAACGCCCCCTACTGGCCAAAGTAGGAATCGCATCGTACCCAAAATCGAACTTGACCTAGATTTTGTGGTCATACACACCCATATGCAATATGAAAATGATCTGTCAAAAACTGAAGGCGCTATCCATCTGACAAGGGAAAAGTTTACGGACACACGCACTAACGCACGCACGCACGCACGACAGACCACCACTAAAGGCGCCAAGCACAGCATAAGCCCTTTTGGCCTATGGGCCAAGCGGGCTAAAAATGAGAGACATGCCCTGTCTTTCTTTTGATAAGGTATGCTACACCAGCAATTTCCTCCACTCCGCCTCAAAAGCATTGGTAATGATTTCTTGTATCAATCCAGTGTCCCCGACGCCAAGCACAGCATAAGCCCTTTTGGCCTATGGGCCAAGCGGGCTAAAAACATGTTTTATCCGAATGCTCACTTTTCAAGGACAAGGTTTTTTGATAAACTTTCTGACACAAAACTTGAGCTTCTTGACCCGTTAACTGCAGACTTAATATTTTGCTAACTGCATCCTTTTGCGTAATTAATTTTTGATAGTTTTGCGTAATTAATTTTTGATAGTTCTGGCGGGCGCACTCTTTTTCCTGCTGTGAGCATTGTTATCGCTCATGCTGTTTAGGCCCCTACTACATTGAGGTACCAGAATGCGGTATATGAATCCGCCGGTTAACAAAGGCTTCAAATGGATTCATGACCGTGAAGCCATTGTCAACCGGTGTTTTCAATACCGGTATTGTATCATAGATGAGATTTTTCCGGGAATTCCCGGATTTCCGGGAGCGGGCACTACCAAGTAAGGCCACACCAATTTCTTTTCTTGCATAGCGGGCCCGCCGACAATTCGACCCGAAAAAGTGGAAAGTTTTTAAAATTCCCGCCGAAAAGATTCGTGAATATTTTCTGTTTTATTTTCAAAGTATGCGCCGAAACTATTATCTAGTGTTTTTGTTTTTAAAATACAGTCTGACATTTGTCACTTAAACTGTGTTTTCATAGCATTTCTTCGAGAAGTTTGACGTAAAGTTGTTGAATTCGAGCAACACAGGGTGCGAATTTCACGATGGCATCGATGGCCGTCGTGCCCCGCGCAACTGCCGTGATGCCCTATCGATTTCAAGACGTATGCCGTGCCCTTTCCTCCAGGTGCCTTGGTGCCCTTTTGACTAAACTTACATTACGTAAATTCTTCTTAGTAATCTCCGAGATCGGCGGAGATAACTGGGGTGGAGCATTTCTTCGAGAAGTTTGACGTAAAGTTGTTGAAATCGAGCAACACAGGGTGCGAATTTCACGATGGCATCGATGGCCGTCGTGCCCCGCGCAACTGCCGTGATGCCCTATCGATTTCAAGACGTATGCCGTGCCCTTTCCTCCAGGTGCCTTGGTGCCCTTTTGACTAAACTTACATTACGTAAATTCTTCTTAGTAATCTCCGAGATTGGCGGAGATAACTGGGGTGGAAGGATGTCTCCAAGGCACTGGCGGGTTACCGACGATCCCGACTTGAGGATAGCTTTCACCTCTACAGTGTCCTGAACTTTTGGTTTTATTTCTCTGGGATGGAAAGAAATCGCCTCAAAAATTGTTTGGTTGGATTCCTGATGAAATTTCCTTTCCAGTGACATAACGCTTGCCCGTCTAGGTCATTTTTATGAAGATATATTTACTTGTTTTGTGTGAATAGGCTACAACCGACAGTGGCCCCCAGAGTTGGCTTCCCGCCAAGTGTGTAACCTACGATATTTCTGGTCAGCCGGTCTGACCTAATGAGCAGAAATAAGCTATGATGGACACTATAAGAGGCTGAAATTGGGTCTTTTGTTCAGTATGCTGTTGATTTAATTGCAAGCTTTACTTAGATTAATCATTTTGGGGCCGAGTTATCAGAAATTGCAGAAGCCAATCAGAAAATACATTGCTTTTATGGTGTAATAGGCGGGAAATTTGAATTCACTTGTGGAGTCTAATGAATGACTAGAGGCCTTTCACAGCAGGTAATGTGTAGAGATGCAGTNGAGGCCTTTCACAGCAGGTAATGTGTAGAGATGCAGTCAGTCCTGTTTCTGTGATGGAAATGTTGGACACCGAAAACATTAGACTTGTCATCCATCCAGAGTATTAATGTAATTCATTATTGCGATTTATATGTGTAGTAGTATCGGAATAAAATAAATTTAACTCTGTACTGTAGTGTTACTATATTCCTGATATGCCTACCAAAAAGCCCTATTGAATTTTCCTTCTTTCATGTCTTTAAAACCATCTTGCAGTTCAATTTGTCTTTTTCCTTAAAATTTAATTTTTATTTTCACCGCCTACAATTTGTTCTCGACACGACTGCGAAAATTTAAAAAATTGTCAATTGGATGAACTTTTATTTTTATTTTTATTCCTCCCTCCTACATTCCATTTCTGGCAGACCTGCCCGCTATGCAAGAAAAGAAATTGGCGTGGCCTTAGTAGTTAACTGAGCAGGGTTCAAAGTTCATGACTATTTGGTCTAAAATGCGACCTGGATTTTGCTCTGTGCGACCAAAAAATTGATGTTCTAAAGCATTTGTATTGTGTGCGACTTGATTTTTTGGCCTGTTCGACCAAAATCTGCTTTTTCAGAATATGAACTTTGGTCCCTGCTGAGCTCTGAATACCATTAGCACCACCTTCTCTCCTGTTACTTTCATGTAGGTACTGAGCATCATGAAATTTCTTGTTGAACATGGTCACCCAGACTTCCGCCAGCAGCTGAGAAAGAGGTCAAGGGGTATTAAGGAAGCGGAAGGCTTCAGCGGTCCTGCAGATCCACTCCATGGTGCCACACCCTACCAGATGATAAGGAAAACAGCTAAGGTGAGCAAAAGTGAAGGATGTAGCTATCGATCATAAATGCGACCCATCACATCAAATCAGGTATTAAGTCGTACAAGATATGAACCAGGATGAACTAACATAACTCCAGGAGATAAAGGAAGAAATGTAATTGCTCAGATTTTACAAAAGGCAGACAATAAGCCTGGGCCTACTGAAATTGACAAAACGCTGGTCTCAACCTGCCAAGTTGAGAGCGACTTAATACCTGATTTGATGTGACGGGTCACAAATGAACATGCACTTAAAATAAATGGAACAGAGAGCTTTTTTTGTGTGTCAACAGTCACATTTCTTCCTTCCTGCCCTTCAGTCTCTCAGTGTACCTGGCCTTTTTTGCCACTGCTACTGAAAATGCCATCAGTCAGCAGGCCCCATCCATGGATGGTGATGGTCTTCCTGTCTTATTGGACATGTTACCGTTTGTCTTGCTTTCTTGTGATACCTAAGTGGTGGTAACTTTGTCATCTTCCCATTTGCTGTAGGAACTCAATGAAATACTCTTTGATGTTGAATCGGATAAAGAACAGAGCCCTAACAAGACCAGTGCTTCTGCACCATCAGTGGCCATCTATGGTGAGTTGTGTCATTTCTGTCATTCATTTTAAATGACACATTGGTAGGCACCAGTCTTCCAAATTTTCATGTTCCTGGAAGCGAGCCAAGACATATTCGAAATCACCTAAAGTACGTTTCAGTCATCTGGACCCCAATGGGAGGACCGTTTGATTGTCAGGCAGACCTTGGTATTGTTGGTGAAGTCTGGCTATTGAAATGCATTTTATTGACAGGACACTTCCAGCCAATCCCATGCCTATGCCTGTGTTCAATTTTGAATCAAGGCCTAGTTGCATGTTCTATTTCGAACCAAGGTTCAGCTGGTTAGAAAACAATGGGCGTTGGACCGTTTAGAGTAAACCCAAAATTCATTGTTGTCCGGTTACTAGGGGGTTTGAGTGACATATGCCCGTCGGGGTCCAGATGATTTAAACGTACTATAGTTCTCACTTTATAACCCCGCAGCATCTGAAAACACTGATGTATAGTGGGTATCAAAACAGGGGTTAACAAAATCAAGTGACTTCTTTTTTCACTCTCAGGAATGGGATCTCAAGGTGGAAGTCCAGGAAAGATGCAGGGATTTGGGAACACACCAAATAAACCTCAAAGTAAGTTGCAGCCCTTTGACAATCAATGAGGGTAACGAAAGGTGGTGACTAAATGTTCATTACTGTTATAGAGGCTTTGCCTATGACGTCACAAGCCGCCATGCTGGAGTACACATGCTGCAGAGGCACAGCGAAATGAGCCGTGCAGGCTCCAATGACGTTAGGTCAAACAATGGCATGGCACACTTCACACAAGTCACATCACGGTCGGCTCACACCTGTGCGCCCTGTGTCCTCCAGAGTGGCTGCCAGGATGACGTTATTGCAACACCTCTATACCGTACATGGATCATAAACTTACTGAAGTGGTGTCTCCTAGATATTTGACTGCAGGTTGATATTTGGGGACACTATGACGCATTCCACAGTCCATTTGAGGAAGAGGCGCTCTAAAGACTGGTCATGCACTTTATTTCCAGAAACTATAGGCGAGAGTATAATTGATGGAATTAAGGACATAGCCGAGGCATTGGTGGAACCTGAGCCCAGCCGTGGTGGCCCAGCATCACCCATCAGGAGTTTTGGAAATTATAAACCAGTGCAGCTTGAGAATGATAAACAGAAAATCACTTCATTGACCAAGGCAAGCCCACGGAGACAAATCAAAGGTGAGTAATAGACAGAAAATGTGAGGTCACACTGAAAAGCATTGTCATGGAGAGTGGATGTTTTAAGAAGAGTGGTTAATCTGTCCCTAATTTATGCATTAGATGCCTTACTGAAGGATTTGCACTTCAGTTGTTACCATTCGTGGAGCCACGGTGGTGTAGTGGTTCGGGTCTCCGACTACATGTAGAGTGGTCAGAGGTGCTGGGTTCGAATCCCACTGGGTGTGAGACTTTGGGCAAGTCTCTTTGCCTCACTGGCCTCTCTCCACCCAGTTGTATAAATAGGGACGTGTCGGAAGTGCTCAGATTGTAGCACTGAATGAGCAGCTCATCTGAGTTCTACTGAAAGGTTTCAGGATAGACTGGGGTTAAAGTGTAAAGTCAGATGACACCTCTACCGTTGTTGATACCAGACTATAAACCCAAACTTTTTAACTTTTAACTGTAACCATCTGTGTCAAACACTGGATGTGTCTGTACCGGCATAATAGGCCTTCCCCTAAACCTAACACGCTTCACTCATTCAGTCCTCATTCTTCAAATTAGTGTAAGCATGATTTTCACATGATATTTTCATCACTTACATCACAGAGCGTAAACCTGGTGTTGCTGGTGGTGGTTGGGACGACGATGAGACTGAAGAAGAGGTGTTGAGTCTACAGACTTCCGAGAAGAGTTCAGATAGTATGGAGTTGGCTGATAGGTATTCTACCTTTCTCTCTAGTTGCTATAGAGATGATGCCCCTGCAATGCAAGGCATTCTCGTTTGCCTTGACACTATATGTGACACATGACAGCAAAATGAGTCAGAATGCGCCGGAAAGAAGACCCAAGATGACATGAGAGAATAATTGCAGAAATGGACAAAGTCAAATTTCAACATTTATACTGCCATGACAAAGTGGAGCAAATAAACTGGCAAAGTTTTTGTCGTCTTCATACCGGTATTTTGCAGACTGGCTAGTGTGACTACTAATGACTGGTCACAAGAACAGCAACTGGTGAATGATCTCGTAGTTGGCAGTGACAAACCAATACCAAAGAGAGATGAGATAAATGCATTTATAAAAAGGTAGGTCAGAGCACTATCCAGTGACAAAAAGTTCTTTGGGTTCTCTGACTCTACATTGTAAAGCCTTGGTTGATACATGTATAATCTTGAAACATCCTTTCTTCAGGCTGTAGTTAAATTGTTAATTGAATAATTCAGCCGTAACTGAATTATTATGTGTACTGGAATGTATGTACAGTACATGTATAGTAGAATTGTAACTCCTCACCAGGTGGATGTGAAATTCTGATGTTATTCCAATTATGGGTATCTAAATGGCCGTCAATGTTTAAGTAACTTTGGTTGTCTACTTTTTTCAGGTGTTCCAGGTTGAATTGTGATAAGGTTCTAGAATTCCTTAACGATAAGTTAGTCTCGACAGAAAGTACTGTGGTTGTGGTAAGTACAAAGAAGAAAAGAATACATGTAGCTTGTGCTGGGTGCCTATTGTAAAATGAAGGTTAAATTTTCATAATGGTGCATGAAACCTGTACATACATGTATCATGGTGCATGGTGTCTACTTTTTGACGTTTCACAAGTCACTTTTCTTGCCATGTTATTGGCTGATCACTAGTACATATTCATGTACTAATAAATGTATAGTGTGGACAAAGTGTTCCATTGAGGTAAGTCTTTGATCTCATACACTTACCATCATTCAAAATTGCAATATTAATTTTTCAGCGTTCTTTGGTGCTGTTGGAATACCTGATGAGGTCAGATCTTGTCCTTGTTGACCTGATCACGACTGTATGCCATGAGAACCTCATGCTTCACCTTAAGAACAATGATAATCAATCACAGATCAAAGCAAGAAAGGTTGGTTTGTAGAAAAAAGCATGTGTTGAACATTGTTCATTACAATCTTCTATGTTACATGTAAGGAACATTGTTCATTACAATCTTCTACATTACATGTAAGGAACATTGTTCATTACAATCTTCTACATTACATGTAAGGAACATTGTTCATTACAATATTTTATGTTACATGTAAGGAACATTGTTCATTGCAGTCTTCTACATTTAATTCATAAGATATAAATTTTGATACTGTAGGTAGTTACAACACTTAGAATTATCAAATGTTGGTATCAGTATTGAAGTACATGTTATGTACTTTATTGAAAGTTATGCTGTACTAACCATATACATGTACATGTAATAGGGAGGTTGAGATCAGCGACTTATCACGGATCCTTGTACGTACATGGATCGAAATGTACACAAAATTTGTCCTCGTTGTACAGAATTCTATCCTTATCTGTATCAGGATCTGTGATAAGTCACTGATCTCAACCTCCCTATTGTAATAATGAAAAGTCCTGACAGAGAATATTGTGTAAAAACTTTTGTATCTTTTTCTTGCAGCTTATTCTCCAGTTACTTAAATTGTCGTCCAGAGGACACCTATTCAAGGAAGATGATGACCAACATAGGTTACCTGTAGCAACATGTTCAAATATACCCACCGATGGTGAAATGACAAATGGGCTACTTGAAGATCACAAAATAGAGCAATAAATATTTGACAACGTCAGACCATTACATGTGTACATGTACATGAATGTTGTGGAATTATCTTAGACTGTGTCTGTTGTTGAGGTTAAAGCTGACATGGTCGAACAAAAAGCCCCCATGTGACAAGCAAGAGAATTGCAAACGCCCTGCAGACACCTCAAACGAAGGCTCAGAATATGATATACCCCACGTCGCAGGACTGCGCCACCTTATTTGTCTTCGAGCTTTAGAGGTGTCAACATCCTCTGGTGAGCTCCTGCTGAACATTTTTCTGAAAGAAAAAATTTTGACCCAGTTGGGAATCGTACCTGCGCCGTTATCTTTGCTCCACTGTCTTCCCCGTTCAGCCACCGAACTTGTTGGAAGATTTCTCATGTTTTCTCTTATTCGTATGTAAGTCGAAGGTCTACATGTACGTCTATGACAAACGCAAGTCATGTCTCTGTCAGCTGGCTTGTTGGCCGAGTGGATCGAGTGGTGGATTACAAATCAGAAGATCGACTGCTCGAATCCCGTCTATAAATGACTACAATTTTTTTTCTTTGAGTAGTGTAAGAGGTATCCGGAGATGTTGACAGCTCTGTTGCCTGAAGACAAATAAGGTGGCGCCCTCCTGGCGTCATGGGGTTAATCATGTTCTGAGCCTTCGTTTGATGTATCTGCAGGGCGTTTGCAATGGGGAACCCGCTCACCGACAGGTCGGCGCTGCGAGCGCTTGTACCGAAACCACGTCATTGACGTCATTTTAGGTGTCATTGACGTCATGTTAGGTGCTGACGTTGCGTCATGAAAAAAATGCCTGTACATTTTTCTACAGGAAAAATGACACAAAAGACGTTGCTTTTATAGCCATTGTATCTCTTCATTTTAAGAAAAAAAGGAATGAGATTAAAAGAAAGTTTCATCTGCTACAAGATGATGTAAGTTTTATTGTTGGGCGACCAACACAAATGGTATATTTTCACGCCAGAAATAAATGGAAATAACGTTAGAAAAACAGAGACTTCGGTACAAACGCTCGCAGCGCCACGTCGTGACGTTAGTGTGCGGGTTCCTCATTCTCTTGCTCATCGCATGGGGGCTTTTTGTTCGGTCACATCAGCTTTAAACACAGTGTAGAGTCAACTAGTACTGTCCAGTACTGTTGTTTTCACTGAAAACTTGTCACTGATGTACCGGTAAGTGTTAGATAGACTTGTCCGTGGTTTCTCTTTATGTAGAACTAGGCGGTACCCTCTTATAATGTGACAAATGAATTCTATTACCGGGTACCAGTAGAAAAGTCCATCATTCACTTCAATATTTCACTGCACGTCATTGACAATTATCCTAACTGGAATCTTGGTAGGTATCTGACAGTAGGAGGTGATTGTTCATTGGGTCACATGAATAAAAACTAGTACCGGTAAATGCTTTTACTTGAATTTTGCAATACAAATGCACTAGGCAATACTGTACAAATCAGAAGTAAAAGCATTTGCTAGTCTTTATTCATATGACCCATTGTCTCTCATATTGATATACCATATTGTTCTTGTCGATGTGAACATGTTTACCACTGTGATAAAATTATGATAATGGATAATAAAATCATGTTACAGATGAAAACAGCGCATCTTTGTTACTCTTCTTCAATACTGTGCAATGATTTAAGCAATGCCCTTTGGTTTCTGCAGAAAGGTTTCTGAATCATCATACATTAGGCTGGGGTAAATGTGTGAAGCGCTTGGCGTAATACGTTATGAAGCGCTCTATAAGAACTCACTATACCATGCTGAAATACCTGCCAAAAACTTATACAATGGTCCTGCGGCGGTGTCTCCCCATTTCGCCTCCCGGGTTTCGCCTACACCCATTTTGCCTACACCCACTTCGCCTATTCTCCATTTTGCCTATTCCCCATTTCGCCTATTCTCCATTTGGCCCAAAGGTTTCCACACCACCTCCGGAGCTGTTCTGATGAAGATAACAGGACACAATTGGTGTCATTGTGTAGGTGTATCATTCTTCTAAACAGTCCAGTGTCCTGCATTCGCATTTTCTACCGTAATTCGCCGTCATATTCCATTTAACGCAAGACGGAGCGAACTGGGCTAAGAGAAACTTTGGGTAAGGACACACTTTTGACAGGAGGTATGTACCAAAGGTTTCCACACCACCTCCGGAGCTGTTCTGATGAAGAAAATGTGAATGCAGGACACTGGTCTGTTTAGAAGAATGATACACCTACAAAATGACACCAATTGTGTCCTGTTCATCAGAACAGGGGCGTCAGAACAGCTCTTCATCAGAACAGGGGCGTCAGAACAGCTCCGGAGGAAGTACCAAACGTTTCCACACCACCTCCGGAGCTGTTCTGATGAAGATAACAGGACACAATTGGTGTCATTTTGTAGGTGTATCATTCTTCTAAACAGACCAGTGTCCTGCATTCGCATTTTCTACCATTATTCGCCGTCATATTCCATTATGTAACGCAGGACGGAGCGAACTGGGTTGGGGCGAAAAACTTTGGGTAAGGACACACTTTTGACAGGAGACCACCTCCGGAGCTCTTCTGATGAAAATAACAGGACACAGTTGGTGTCATTTTGTAGGTGTATCCTTCTTCTAAACAGACCAGTGATCTGCACTACTCGCATTTTCTTCATCAGAACAGCTCCGAAGGTGGTGTGGTGTGGTGTCCTGCATGCGCATTTTCTACCGAAATTTGCCATCATATTCCATTTAAAGCAGGACGGAGCGAGCTGGGCAAGTGAAACTTTGGGTAAGGACAGGAGGTACCAAAAGTTTCCAGGCCATCTGCCGAGCTGTTCTGATAAAGACAACAGGACACAATTGGTGTCATTTTGTAGGTATATCCTTCTTCTAAACAGATCAGTGTCCTGCATGCGCATTTTCTGCCGTAATTTGCCGTCATATTCCATTTAAAGCAGGACGGGGCGAGCTGGGCTAGTGAAACTTTGGGTAAGGACAGGAGGACGTGCCAAAAGTTTCCAGGCCATCTGCCGAGCTGTTCTGATGAAGACAACAGGACACAATTGGTGTCATTTTGTAGGTATATCCTTCTTCTAAACAGATCATTAACATCATATCCGAATTTCACAAATTTTCAACGCCAACCGGGGTCTTCCTCAGGCACTTGCTAGTAGAGATCCCAGACTTGAATGAAGTGAATGAGACTCATTCACTTCTGGGATCTCTACGGTCGGGGTCGAAAAGTTGCGAAATTCAGAGATGACTTTATTTTATACTGCCATGAAAGGGTGGAGCAAATAAACTGGCAAAGTTTTTGTCATCTTCATACTTTACAGACTGGCAAGTGTGACTACTAATGACTGGTCTCAAGAACAGCAACTGGTGAATGATCTCGTAGTTGGCAGTGACAAACCAATACCAAAGAGAGATGAGATAAATGCATTTATAAAAAGGTAGGTCAGAGCACTATCCAGTGACAAAAAGTTCTTTGGGTTTGACTCTACATTGTAAAGCCTTGGTTGATACATGTATAATCTTGTATAATGCTTTCTTCAGGCTGTAGTTAAATTGTTAATTGAATAATTCAGCCGTAACTTAAGACACATTTATGTGTACTGGAATGTATGTACGGTACATGTATAGTATAATTGTAACTCCTCACCTGATGGATGTGAAATTCTGATGTTTTTCCAATAATGGGTATCTAAATGGCCTTCAGTATTTTGGTTGTCTACTTTTTTCAGGTGTTCCAGGTTGAATTGTGATAAGGTTCTAGAATTCCTTAACGATAAGTTAGTCTCAACAGAAAGTACTGTGGTTGTGGTAAGTACAAAGAAGAAAAGAATACATGTAGCTTGTGCTGGGTGCCTATTGTAAAATGAAGGTTAAATTTTCATAATGGTGCATGAAACTTGGACATACATGTATCATGGTGTCTACTTTTTGACGTTTCACAAGTAACTTTTCTTGCCATGTTATTGGCTGATCACTAGTACATATTCATGTACTAATGTATAGTGTGGACAAAGTGTTCTTTGATCTCATACACTTACCGTCATTCAAAATTGCAACATTAATTTTTCAGCGTTCTTTGGTGCTGTTGGAGTACCTGATGAGATCAGATCTTGTCCTTGTTGACCTGATCACGACTGTTTGCCATGAGAACCTCGTGCTTCATCTTAAGAACAATGATAATCAATCACAGATCAAAGCAAGAAAGGTTGGTTTGTAGAAAAATACATGTGTTGAACATTGTTCATTACAATCTTCTACATTACATGTAAGGAACATTGTTCATTACAATCTTCTACATTACATGTAAGGAACATTGTTCATTACAATCTTCTACATTACATGTAAGGAAAATTGTTGATTACAATCTTCTACATTACATGTAAGGAACATTGTTGATTACAATCTTCTAGGCCTACATTACATGCAAAGAACATTGTTGATTACAATCTTCTACATTGCACGTAAGGAACATTGTTCATTACAATCTTCTACATTACATGTAAGGAACATTGTTCATTACAATCTTCTGTGTTACATGTAAGGAACATTGTTCATTGCAGTCTTCTACATTTAATTCATAAGATATAGGGCCGTATTCTAGAACCTACCTTAAGTGTAAGGTCTACCTTTAGCTATTGTTTGCAGGGCAGAATACAAAAGATTAAAGTGGACCTTTGAGTTAAGGAGGCTTCTAGAATACGGGCCATAAATTTTGATACTGTATGTAGTTACAACACTTAGAATTATCAAATGTTGGTATCAGTATTGAAGTGCATGCACTTTATTGAAAGTTACGCTGTACTGACCATATACATGTAATAGGGAGGTTGAGATCACGGATCCTTGTACGTACCGGTACATGTATATGGATCGAAATGTCCTCATTGTACAGGATCTGTGATAAGTCGCTGATCTCAACCTCCCTATTAATGAAAAGTCCTGAGAGAGAATACATGTATTGTGTAAAAACTTTTGTATCCTTTTTCTTGCAGCTTATTCTCCAGTTACTTAAATTGTCATCCAGAGGACACCTATTCAAGGAAGATGATGACCAACATAGGTTACCTGTAGCAACATGTTCAAATATACCCACCGATGGTGAAATGACAAATGGGCTACTTGAAGATCACAAAATAGAGCAATGAATATTTGACAACATCAGACCATTAATGCAAGTATCAATTCATATGTTGTACCCTCCTCCTCAAGGGTTCGACACATCACCTTGGCAACAATTTTTAAGGGTAAAGCATCGACCTCAGTTCACGCAGTTTTGAAGAAGGATAGTCAGTTGTGCTNATCAGGATCTGTGATAAGTCACTGATCTCAACCTCCCTATTGTAATAATGAAAAGTCCTGACAGAGAATATTGTGTAAAAACTTTTGTATCTTTTTCTTGCAGCTTATTCTCCAGTTACTTAAATTGTCGTCCAGAGGACACCTATTCAAGGAAGATGATGACCAACATAGGTTACCTGTAGCAACATGTTCAAATATACCCACCGATGGTGAAATGACAAATGGGCTACTTGAAGATCACAAAATAGAGCAATAAATATTTGACAACGTCAGACCATTAATGCAAGTATCAATTCATATGTTGTACCCTCCTCCTCAAGGGTTCGACACCTTATCACCTTGGCAACAATTTTTAAGGGTAAAGCATCGACCTCAGTTCACGCAATTTTGAAGAAGGATAGTCAGTTGTAATTTCGGACAAGAAGAAAAGGTTCTAACCACATCATGCCCAGAGACAAGCAAGCCGGACGGTACTTCGACGTCAAATCTTGTCGATCTTTGAGGGGGGGGGGGTACAAGATACGAATTGATACTTGCATAACATGTGTACATGTACATGAATGTTGTGGAATTATCTTAGACTGTGTCTGTTGTTGAGGTTAAAGCTGACATGGTCGAACAAAAAGCCCCCATGTGACGAGCAAGAGAATTGCAAACGCCCTGCAGAGACCTCAAACGAAGGCTCAGAATATGATATACCCCACGTCACAGGAGGGCGCCACCTTATTTGTCTTCGAGCTTTAGAGGTGTCAACATCCTCTGGTGAGCTCCTGCTGAACATTTTCTGAAAGAAAAAATTTTGACCCAGTTGGGAATCGAACCCGCGCCGTTGTCTTTGCTCCACCGTCTTCCCCGTTCAGCCACCAAACTTGTTGGAAGATTTCTCATGTTTTCTCTTATTCGTAGTATTATTATGTAAGTTGAAGGTTACATGTACCGGGTACGTCTATGACAAACGCAAGTCATGTCTCTGTCAGCTGGCTCATTGGCCGAGTGGATAGAGTGGTGGATTACAAATCAGAAGATCGACGGCTCGAATCCCGTCTATAAATGACTACAATTTTTTTTCTTTGAGTAGTGTAAGAGGTATGGGGAGACGTTGACAGCTCTGTTGCCTGAAGACAAATAAGGTGGCGCCCTCCTGGCGTCATGGGGTATATCATGTTCTGAGCCTTCGTTTGATGTATCTGTAGGGCGTTTGCAATTCTCTTGCTCGTCGCATGGGGGCTTTTTGTTCGGTCACGTCAGCTTTAAACACAGTAGAGTCAACTAGTACTGTCCAGTACTGTTGTTTTCACTGAAAACTTGTCACTGATGTACCGGTAAGTGTTAGATAGACTTCTCAGTGGTTTCTCTTTATGTAGAACTAGGCGGTACCCTCTTATAATGTGACAAATGAATTCTATTACCGGGTACCAGTAGAAAAGTCCATCATTCACTTCAATATTTCACTGCACGTCATTGACAATTATCCTAACTGGAATCTTGGTAGGTATCTGACAGTAGAAGGCGATTGTTCATTGGGTCACATGAATAAAGACTAGTAAATGCTTTTACTTGAATTTTGCAATACAAATGCACTAGGCAATACTGTACAAATCAGAAGTAAAAGCATTTGCTAGTCTTCATTCATATGACCCATTGTCTCTCATATTGATATACCATATTGTTCTTGTCGATGTCAACATGTTTACCACTGTGATAAAATTATGATAATGGATAATAAAATCACGTTACAGATGAGAACAGTAGTGCACCTTTGTTACTCTTCTTCAATACTGTGCAATGATTTAAAGCAAATGGCTCGCGGGGTTTGTTTACATTTTTGGTGGTACCTCCCATAGAGAGTGAATCTCGCCTCCAGGCAAAGCCATGCTCCAGCCATGTACAAAACCTGTGCACATATGCGAACATAAACACTGGGGACGAGGTTCCATTAAAAATTTGTTAAAATGGGTTAATGACGTTTTCAAATTCAGTCGGTCAAAATGTACATTTTGTGCTATTCACATTGATTTTGAAGCGGCAGATTTTGCAGAATACGCCTCCGAAGTTTGACTATCTAATGCATTTCCCATTAAACTAAAATCCTTCTTTCGCCTTTTTCGCAAAACGGCGCTTGATTTGAGGACATGTCAGCAAACAACTCTGTCAACAAACCCCGCGAGCCATTTGCCAGCCCAATACCATGCTGAAATACCTGCCAAAAAACTTACACAATGCTCCTGCGGCGGTGACTCCCCATTTCGCCTACACCCATTTTGCCTACACCCACTTCGCCTGTTCTCCATTTTGCCTATTCCCCATTTCGCCTATTCTCCGTTTGGCCCAAAGGTTTCCACACCACCTCCGGATGACACCAAATATGTCCGTTATCTTCATCAGGATAGCTCCGGAAGTGGTGTGGAAACTTTTGGTACCTCCTCCGGAACTGTTCTGATGAAGATAACAGGACACAATAGGAGCTGTCAGCGAGTTGACCACTAGGTGTCACTAGGGCCCAATTCAATGCATCTAGCGGACCCAGTCATTATCGATCGAGCAGCGATCACAATAGATTTCCTGTACATTTGGTCCGCTAAGACTGTGCTGCCATCTGTTAGCAATAAGCGCGGCTGACTGCTCCTATTGGTGTCATTTTGTAGGTGTATCCATCTTCTAAACAGATCAGTGTCCTGCATGCGCATTTTCTACCCTAATTCGCCGTGATACTCCATTTAACGCAGGACGGAGTGAACTGGGCTAAGAGAAACTTTGGGTAAGGACTGGAGGTACCAAAAGTTCCCAGGCCATCTGCCGAGCTGTTCTGATAAAGACAACAGGAGACAATTGGTGTTATTTTGTAGGTATATTCTTCTTCTAAACAGATCAGTGTCCTGCATGCGCATTTTGTACCGTAATTTGCCGTAATATTCCATTTAAAGCAGGACGGAGCGAGCTGGGCTAGTGAAACTTTGGGTAAGAACAGGAGGTGCCAAAAGTTTCCAGGCCATCTGCCGATCTGTTCTGATAAAGACAACAAGACAGAATTGGTGTCATTTTGTAGGTATATCCTTCTTCTAAACAGATCAGTGTCCTGCATGCGCATTTTGTACCGAAATTTGCCGTCATATTCCATTTAAAGCAGGACGGAGCGAACTGGGCTAAGAGAAACTTTGGGTAAGGACAGGAGGTACCAAAGGTTTCCAGGCCATCTGCTCAGAGAAATTTTGGGTAAGGACTTGAGGTACCAAAAGTTTCCAGGCCATCTGCCGAGCTGTTCTGATAAAGACAACAGGAGACAATTGGTGTCATTTTGTAGGTATAACCTTCTTCTAAACAGATCAGTGTCCTGCATGCGCATTTTCTACCGTAATTCGCCATCATATTCCATTTAACGCAGGAGGGAGCGAACTGGGCTAAGAGAAATTTTGGGTAAGGACTGGAGGTACCAAAAGTTTCCAGGCCATCTGCCGAGCTGTTCTGATAAAGACAACAGGACACAATTGGTGTCATTTTGTTGGTATATCCTTCTTCTAAACAGATCAGTGTCCTGCATGCGCATTTTCTGCCGTAATTTGCCGTCATATTCTATTTAAAGCAGGACGGGGCGAGCTGGGCTAGTGAAACTTTGGGTAAGGACAGGAGGACGTGCCAAAAGTTTCCAGGCCATCTGCCGAGCTGTTCTGATGAAGACAACAGGACACAGTTGGTGTCATTTTGTAGGTATATCCTTCTTCTAAACAGATCAGTGTCCTGCATGCGCATTTTCTACCCTAATTCGCCGCGATATTCCATTTACGCAGTACGGAGCGAACTGGGCTAAGAGAAACATTGGGTAAGGACAGGAGGTGCCAAAAGTTTCCAGGCCATCTGCCGAGCTGTTCTGATAAAGACAACAGGAGACAATTGGTGTCATTTTGTAGGTATATCCTTCTTCTAAACAGATCAGTGTCCTGCATGCGCATTTTCTACCGTAATTCGCCATCATATTCCATTTAACGCAGGA
>NMRB01000108.1:301835-312978 GCA_002633025.1 Notospermus geniculatus
CAGGACACAACTGGTGTCATTTTGTAGGTATGTCCTTCTTCTAAACAGATCAGTGTCCTGCATGCGCATTTGCTACCGTAATTTGCCGTTATATTCCATTTAAAGCAGGACGGAGCGAGCTGGGCTAGTGAAAATTTATGTAAGGACAGGAGGTACCAAACGTTTCCAGGCCATCTGCCGAGCTGTTCTGATCAAGACAACAGGACACAATTGGTGTCATTTTGTAGGTATATCCTTCCTCTAAACAGATCAGTGTTCTGCACGCGCATTTTCTACCATAATTCGCCGTCATATTCCATTGAACGCAGGACGGAGGAGTTAAGTCTGCCTTGGAGGTGTCTCAAATATAAGGGTGATTATGAGTGGTCCACACAAGTTAAGGAGCATATGGAATCCCACTTGTTCGGACCATGAATACCGGTCGAGGGGCCTATTTCATAAAGTGACTTTAAGCTAATGGTACCATTAACTTCATTGCATTTTCCATTTGGTTAAAGTTACCATTAGCTTAAAGTCACTTTATGAAACAGGCTCCAGTCTTGCAGCCGTACTTGAGAGGGTATTCTTCCTGGTCTTGTCGGGCGGAACCGTCTTGTCTCAGCGTGGAATTCGAAGTGCCCGCTTCACCAACTCCCCGCCAGATGGCGCCTCAGTGGAAACCGCAGCCAATCGGCTTGAGTCGCGTTCCCGGGGTGTACATCCAACTCGGCCCCGAACCATCTCGGCCCATATCCTCTGACCAACTCGGCCCTGGCTCCATGACCGACTCGGCCCAAACATTTTTTAGAGCATTAGCCTACGCTCAGAAAATAGGCCTATTTTATTATTATTTGATGATTAAACTTATTTGAAGTGATACATGTATTTCGCCACGTGCTGAAGGTCTTTCATTAGGCCTATTCATTAAGAAGAAGAAACTTAAAGGAGTTAGACGCCGAAGTTGTAAACACTCACTCACTGGTTCTCTATCCACGGACGCCTGCGGTGCTGCCACCTATTGTCGGTGATATGTACTGACGTGAATATCGTGAGTGAGTTGCATCGGACCGGGAACCAGTCTAACGATCACGGGTGCTGCCACCTGCACGAAGGAATAAAACTAGTTTGCCGACCATATTTGTAAACAAACCAGCTTGTTTACAACTTCGGCGTCTAACTTCTTTGACATGATCGAGGCTGGGTAACAAGACCTACATGTAGCCTAGCTTCTTAATTATGTGTAATAGGCCTATGCACATCTACAATTCTTGAAAGTTTTACCGCGATACATGGCGTTTTTCGTTAGTTATCGTTGGAGAACCGCAGACAGATTGAATGGAGAGATCCAGAGAGAGAGAGAGAGAGAGAGAGAAATTCAGTAAAAACAAGGAAGACCGCCCCATTGAGATGGGGGCGGTCTTAATTACCGCATGGGACGCAGTAGTCGCATCTGTAGTCGCCCCCATTTTAGTCGCTCGTGTGCGCCATGCTTAATAATACTGCATGTTGTATTTGATGAAATGACTCGAGTCAGTGCAGTGTTACAGTCCGTGCTGGCGTTATCGGGTTGTGGCAAATTAATTCCAGCCATTTTCCCCAAATAGGGTCTGGCAGTTAATAAAGAGTTTTCGCAATCGCCCGGATAGACCTACGACTACATTTTGGTTACGATTTTCTATTAGGGAGTTTTCGCAAAGCCCCCGAAACGCCAACGCGAACGCCAAACCCATTAGTGTTCGATGCCACGAAGAGAGCACCGAACAAAAGGAGAGACGTTCCCGTTGGCGTTTCGCATCTTCGATAATCGAAGCGCGATCTGCTTACCACTGCGTTACATCGCACATCACCCTTCGAGAAATAGACCAGTCCGCGGCGTATCCGCTGCCTCTTGAAGAGGAGGCCAATCAGAACCGGTGTTGTAAAATTTCCTCGTCGTACAAACAGTGGTAGCCGAAGACTCGATATCAAGTGCAATCTGATTGGTCGACTGGTAAAGTTGGCATCATGCCAAGATAAGCCGCGGACCGGTCTATTACTCGAATGGTGATGTCATAAAGGAATCAACGAAGGTTCGACTTACAAATTTAGCATTTCATGAATGTGGACAGTATGCCTTTAAACCTCAACAGATTTGCATTCTGACTCTTCCATATGATAGGAAAGACCGTTCTGCACGTTTACTACAAATTTTGTTGAATTCCAACTAGTTGATCTTATGATACAAAAGGATTGAATTAATGAGAACCCCACGAACGAATAGAATAGGCTAACGTATGTACATTTGCACGTGGAACACTACTAGTAATTGTGCTGAAAATAGCTATGTTATCCTCAGAAATGGAATGCAAGGCATCAAGTTGACAGGTTCATGTACCCCTTCACCACAAAAAAAGTTGAAGCTCCTGCCTATTACGTAAAACCAAAATTCAGGCAGTGAGAGCCACCTGGTAGCAACACATGAAGTGTATCCCTCAGTAACTTCATCGTGCGCAGTTAAACCTTTATGGTTGATTCCTTTATGGTGATGTGCGATGTAGGTGAGCAGATCGCCCTTCGATTATCGAAGATGTCTGAGTTGGCACCCGAACAATAGATGAACTCATTTATTGAGTGTCTGTTGGTTTGTCTCGGTGTTACATGCCGCGCCGCCGCTCGAACGCAGCCTCCTGTAGTCTGAGTCGAAAGACGAGAAGGACGGGCAATTGTCGCTGTTTTCTTATCCATCTTACCGTCGTCATGACAACCGAATCCTTCAACCAAAGACTTACACCTCCTAATTACGATAAGACATATAATTACTATCATGAAAGGATTAATGATGTCTGTGAGCTATAATGTTCGTCTCCATTCACACCGGTATTGGTTTACTACGATATTCATTTCCAGCTCAAGGGTTGTGCCGTCGGCGACTTTGACATGGCCGCAGGGTCAAATCGCTTCACCGGCGCTGCTGAATACGAAAGGATTTGGTGACGTAAACTGTACCCATCAATGCCTTTCCATAAAATGTATAACTGCTGTCCATAAAGGACCACGGTACTGCCGTTTTTTCTCGACAGCCGGCGCAACCGCGCCACTCTCCAACCCAGGATCTAACTACATGTACGTTGTCGGCGAATTGACCCGATTTACTACGTACATTTTGTAATGCATTTTGGTAATTAGTCTTACTGCCGCTAGGTGGCTCCCTCTACGTCGGCTTGAGATCCAATACCGTGCTCCTTTAAATAATGACGAACTGGGAGTTTTAGCCGCACAATTCGGGTACCCATTGTCTTAAAGATAATGTATCACGGGTATTTTCGCGGGCCACGAAAATCATTGTCATGTATTTCACATGTTGTTTGTTTGTGTCCAGTCTTTCTTTGTCTTAGGAATAATTTTTCGGCGGCATACCCCTCTAGAAATTATTTTGATATCGAAGGTATTCAATTTGGTGGGTTGCAATGTAGTCCCAAAGGTCCTAAATAAATAAACACTGAATGTAAACAAATACTGAATGTAAACAAACACTGAATGTAATCAATGAAGTGACAGTTGCAAATTACGAAGGCCAAAAATCTTGAACGACTTCACTTCTGTCGAATTTCACCGAATTCTCCAATCGATCAAGTGTCCTTAGTGATTGAATGGATGCCGCTTCCTCTTTCATCACGGGCATAGGAAGCGTAGTTTAGGATGTCGCGCGGAGGAGACAGACGCGCCTCACAGATTCCGTGATGGTTCATTTATCAATAGAATCTTTCCTGCCAGTTCCATTCCACCAGTTCAGCTGGGTTGGTTGACTGTAACTGATGACATGGGGTCTTATATAAACGGGTTGAGGTGGTAAGTGTAATCATCGCACATGTCGACAGATCATTACCCTCCGCAAATTTGACATGTTAGATGTGATGTTCCCCACGCGTAAGTCATAAAAAATTTAAAAATCAACGATTGGTAATGAACTTTTGACAGCAGAACATGATGCCCGGCCCATTAATGACTTACATGTACACTCATGGAAAAAAGTAAATGGACAGCAGTTTTTCTTGAATATCTCCAAACCAATGCAATGTAGGAGACTGAGCCTAACATATGTGATAGCATGTGCAGAATAATTTAGATAAAAATGGCCTAAAGCTACCTTTCTAATTAAAATAATTGAAAATTTAAGATATGATTTGAAAGATCTCGATGAGAGGAACACACTGCTATAAAAATGTCCAGTGAAAACCTGCAAATAAAAAAGTAGCGAAAAACATGACTTCACAAGATTTCTTCTATCAATGGTGGATTTCACCGGATTTCCTGACTTTGATATCATCAGATAGCCAGGAAAATTTGCTATCACATACACATGTATGTAAGCCCATTTTTCTACACTGTATTGGTACGTACATGTACATGCAAGCCCATGCCAGAACATTATTGATATAATCATGGATATAGAGAAATAACACTGAAAGCACGTCGCTTGTCTTATAATACAGACAGTCGGATGATCACCAATAATACTGACAGTCGGATGATCACCAATAAAAATGTAACTTGCAATTTTATTACAGTTGCATTAACCTTGCCATCCAGTCTGCGACTCATGTGCTAACCTTGCAACACCTAAACTCAATTAGAGACATGTTCAGTGATAGATAACGACCTATCTGTCACATTTAAGAACTGGTTGCCCCAACCGCAGCTCAATTACGGACTCAATTTCCAACGAGATCTGCTGGCAATAACAGTACGTTATTTTCTTGAAAATTTGTACATCATGAGTGTCTGGTACATGTACATGAGGTTTCACTTTTTGCTACCACATGACTGACACCAGCCGTGCGCAAAGCAGCATCACAAACGTTTTAGACGTTGTGGTCAGACCCTCGGTTGGTAGTCCGAGGGTCTGGCTGGCAGGACTATCTCTTTTAGCTGCATGAACGGACGTCAACATCAACACCACCAAAGCTTCTGACTACACACACTAAAGTGCAACAGATAACTGCAAGCTGTTTTCTTCGAAGGTATCCGCCTTTTCTCGGCGCCCCGTGGGGAATAAATGCAATGAATCAACCGGGATCAAAGTTAACCATCACCTTAAAACGCCGTTACAGAAATGTCACGTATTTGAATCATTTGCTCTCTCACATTGGACGTAAAAGTACAGCAAATTTCCGACGCACTCTGAAGAATAATCGTGATTCTAATAGGTGTCGTCTTCCCTAGCTTCGCAACAATGAGAAATATTGTGATAGCAGGGCAGCCTTTATCGAATTTCCCATATATATGTACATGATTCCCGTTCCAAGCTGAAAGGAAACCATTCGTTCTTGCTCTTTGCTTGACGCGACGGGTTACAGATCCGTCTTATTCAGGAATCGAAATGACATTTCTTTTGAGAAATATCGAGAGTTACGGATTGAAAGGAACAGGCAGACTCTTATAGGGCTTCCGGTTTGTCTGCTAATTCGTGAAGGGAAGGTTCGTCTGAGGGGTATGTGGGGAAATTGTCGTCCTCGCCCTTCTTGGCCCGGCGGACATTTTTTACTGAAGCAGAGTGTGCCGCTGAGATCGTGTGATTCAATATGGCCAATTAGAAGGCGTTCTCAGAAGTAACCTCGAAAATTTCTCACAACATCGTGCAAAAACGACGAAGCCGGTGAAATAATTCAAATTCCTTTGTTTGGGACAGGCTTTGATACCAAATGATTTGACTATGCATCAACAGTCGATATACGGTATAATTATGTGAGTGGAAAAGGGCGAAAAATCGGGGACAAAAATGAACAATGCTTAAAGTGCGATGGTTAGTGGTGAGAATGCCTGAAGGCCAACTCACCAAAACCCGATCAGGGTTGGTGTTTTTATGCAGGCCTAGAATATCCTCTAGTCTAATTACATTCTGCAACATAAAGAGGAGAAGTCAAAGAATCCATCTTTTCATCAGCGCAATGCACCCCAAGTACGGTAGCTCTGATGTTTATCCAACATCTGGCATCGGGCACATTCCCTTGACGTACATTTCCAATTCTCTGATGCACATCTGCGCAAGCTTCTGAGATGCGCCCCCGATGTGATTCCGGAAGCCAGAGCGTTTGTTCGATTTATAGTTCGCCAGGCATGTGCTGGCAAGGTAGAGCAGTTACCTTCGCTCGTCGGTGAGGATTATCGGTATTTGTACCTCAAGGAAATATTGATCAGTATCGCGCTAGATTTCTAAATTTTTTCATTGGATTATAAAGGAACTTCTATGAAGTGGACATAACATCAACATGTCGGTTTTAACATGCAAAAGAAGACATTTCAGATTTTTAAGTTAGGTGAGTATATTCTATTCATTTCTGGCTTTAATCAGTCGGTTATCCTTTTTTATAAGTAGTGACTGAGACGAATTCTCAGACGACGTTTCGCAAAACTGAGGTCGCCGGAGACGACTTCTGACGGTTAATGCAATCGATAAAGCAAAGAATTCCTTGCCGCAGTCGTTTCCGTTTCCCAAGGGTATTGTCGGCGTAAGCTCTATTCACTTATTCTCTCATTCATCTTGGGAAGAGGTACAAATCATCGTTAATCCTCCTACTCCAACACTTAGCTTTTTTAATGATTGATAAGCCTACTCGTTTTTTCTATCTCATTTTCCCTCATTACGACTCATTCCATTCTCATCCTGTTTGAGATTTTTGCAGGATACCGTATTCCAGGTTTTTGTTCTTGACATGAAGGAATCAAAGTTAAAGGTTCAACTTACAATTTTAGCATTTTATTAATATGGATAATAATGACTGGTATTCATAAAACCTAGCCATTGTCCATAAACTACAGATTTTCATTCTGACTCTTTCTTATGATAGGCAATATCTTTCTGCATGTTTAGTGCAAATTTGGTTGAATTCCGACTAGTTGATCTTATGGTGCAACAGATCTGAATTAATGAGAACCCACGAACGATGATGTGGCAGGGTCATCTGTGTACATTTGAACAGGCTTACGTACATGTACATTTGCACATGGAACACTGATGGTTTCGAAAATAGCTCTGTTGTCCTCAGAAATGGAATTCAAGGCATCAAGTTAAGAGATTCATGTACCCCCGCCACCACCACAAAATGTTGAAGCTCCTATTACATAAAGCCAAAATTCAGGCAGTGAGAGACATCTGGTGGCAACATATGAAGTGTATCCCTCAGTTACTTCATCGTTCGCAGTAAAACCTTTTGTTTGATTCCTTTATCCTATAACTACAGGTGAAGGCGCTGCTCCACCTGAGAGTTTTCTGGTGAAAGCTAGCTCTGAATGGACAATAGACATCCCATGCAAGTCAGCCATGACAGGTCAGAAGGGGTAAACAAACCTGGGCCCAGTGCATTGTACAGACCATAAGCACAGGAACCAACTGCAAAAATGCACTAGGCCAAGGTTTGTTTCGAAAGGTCAGAATTTTCAACGTCGATAATGGCCGCCGCTCCACACGATCAAATTTTTCATCCAATTTTTTGGAAATTCAGATTCCGGGCCTATTGAGGCTTCAATGTATAAACCCGCATGTAGGCCTTTATTGAGCATACATGTATATTGAGAAAATTGGATGAAAAATTTGATCGTGTGGAGCGGCCATAAGATTTGAGGGTAACCCATTACAAGTAACGTCGCTGTTCAAAGAAAAACCGGCGATCATGAAAGCTCCGGTAGCGTTTCCAATCAACCTTAACTCTTATCTCGATGCAACAGTTCAGGAAATGAATTACCCAATTTCCCCGACACATGAAACCTACTTCGTATTTGGTCGTTGAATCTTATGGCAATCGCGCCTTCATTATCCGTTTCGATTCGGCTGTACGGTGGCGTCTGTCCTCGCATCCATGAGGGACAAGCAAACAATGACATCGATCCCTCGTTACGAGAACAGCGGTGTTCAGAGTACCAACCACCACTTCCAACCACCACTTCACCTGGAGCCCTATACATATTTCATACCAATTAATACTGGTGACGTGTGTAGGCATCCGATCCGCCTTTATAACAATTCTATTCTTCGTAAAAGTGGTTCGATTTTATTGAACCGATGTACTTTGCAGTTTTCCCCATCTCCGTGTTACCAAACACTAAACAGCTAGAAAAACCAATGACTTTTCAACAGGGGAACACCGTTGTGACTTCCTTTTAAAAGAGTGTTACTCATGCAATGAGAGGAAACATTACGAAACGGGAACACAGCGTACTTTAAATTCGATTCGATAATTGAATACCTTCTGGACCAGACCTTCGTTGGTCGAAAATAGTGAGGTTTCAAAAATCTGGCGAAACACGAAGTACGAAATACGAGATTCAACTTTATTTGCAGGACCTAATGTATTTCTGGAGATGGTTGGCACCACAAATCTACCTGGTGCCAGTGCGTCTTCAAGCATGTCTTGTAAGAGCGAGATAGTTATGATGCATCTTGAATTTTTAAATTTCAACTTCGTATCTAGCCTACGAAGTTGAAACGAAAGACAAATTCCAAAATTTTAATGTATACATGTACACCGTAACTCTATCGGTCTAACGTCACACGCTAAAATACGATCTTGCAGCAGGCGATATTTGTGGTACCAACCATCTCCTGAAATACATTACGTCATGGAAATGAAGTCCAGTTTCGCATTTCGTACTTCGTGTTTCGTCAGATTTGCGAAACCTCACTAAAAATTGCTGGAGACCGTAACTCATACCCGACATCTGCCTGTCTTGTTCGTTCATTAGCAAAGCAAATTTCACGTGTCACTTGAGTATGTGATGAAACTATATGTACTGTACAGAGAATGCTGTAGTATGAATGTCCTGAGACAATTTGCTTTCTGAAGAAGTGACTGAGCTTCCTGCTCACTCTAATTAAAGAAGGTTGCGAACCCATGTGCTCCGTTGATGGCGCACCCCTCTGCCGATATCCCTTCAACATCACAAACGAGATCTATTAGATTTCTCTGATTCGTTAAAAGCACGTGGAGAGGAACGGCCGCAGGTCAAACCTTGAATAAATACTCTCTCGCGGCATCTATCAAGGACACCCTTGTGCCGTAACGTCTTATGTCGCCACTCTATTTGTCAGCAATATCGAATACCAATGTCGGCGGTCAATATCACCGTTAGACTTGGGATGCGATCGGTGTTTTGGTTGATTAAGTGCTCCTGCTGCTGCTTTGAGTTGGTTGCGTTAAAGAATCGGGCCAATCTTCGGGAGGAGAAGGATTTCCTCTTTGATTGCTTAGTGGATCCACCCTACTGTGGTTTTAATCTCGCATTGCAATATCCACGTTCTTGTCCTGTCCATCGTGTACTCGGTCCATTCTGCGAAGGGAGGATGATGTTCATTGCAATATGAGCCTTTCCTCGGAGGTCGCGTTCATGTTTCTGATTACTTACCGTCCCTACCTTTTTGGATAGGCCATCATGTTATCCCATTCTCCTGTACAAAGCTCAGTTTTTGCGTCCATCGGCGTCCGATGAAGTCAGTTCCCAATATTCCAAACGCCCTAGCGGCTGTTTCCAGCAAAACATTTTTTCGCAACACGACTTTTCTGAAAGCTGCACTGTAAAATATCATCCGTTTTCATGGATACGGAGCCGTGGGTACACGTACCAACACGGGACCACTGAACTCATTCCGAGCTGTATGAACCCGTATGATGGGTACAGCTGGCCCGAGGGAAATGGGGACAAGGTATTTACCCATTGCCATGGGTACGCTGTACCTATTTCTTTTTACAGTGTGGGTACCCAAGGGTCCTAAATCTGGCTTCAGATTTGCTGTAACACGATGTTTTCACAGAATGCCATAAAGGATGTGGGCTATCTGTACAATCTCTCACCCGACATCTTCGTTTGGCCCCATCGCTATCAACATCATCAAGAGATTTCATCACTCTATATGAAGGGTGAATTCATTATACTTCAGTAACTACAGCTGCTTCTATTTATTCATCAATCAATTGTCTAATTATTGCCGCAGTTCAAACTAACATCCCAGTGGGAATGATACCAATTTCAACAAAATCAATACCAATCGTATACACGATCGATATTTCCAATAGCCTAACAAGGCAGACCAATTAGTGTGAAAAGAATGACGGTTGCCTACCCGCCGTGTCGGCTCCCTCCTCGATGCAAGTCCGCGTTTACCATTCACTTTATTTGACGTGTTTTTGTCAGAATTGCATGCATGACCTGGCCACTTGGATCAAAGCAGCGGAAATTCAAAGCACAATTACAGAAAACGTGTTTTCGTTCTCTGACAGAAACTATGGTAACCGTTGAATGATCGTATTCACTCCGCCAATCTCAGTTATTGACTGTTGTCCTTGAAATCTGATAATTCTGAATTCATTTGAGGATAATGTCTTGTAATGGTACTCAGATTTTCCTTCGTCAGTGAGTCAAGGATTTTGGCAAATACATATACCACTCCTGGTATATCGGCATTGCTTCCATGCGATCCTACTCTGTGTGAGTGAACTACTAGGCACTCATTGCTGTACAAGAACATCCTCCCATAGCAAGGCTTTGGTCTCGCTTCTCTTCATACTCGCAGTGAGTGGATGAAGAGGAGCGAGGTAAAAACCCCTGCTGTGGGAGGATGCACGAGAATGAATACCGACCCATGAGATCCAACTCTCCATCGAAATCCATCGACGGCAACGTGTCACAGCTGTTGCATAATACGAATAAAAAGAAGACAATGGGAAAGTCTGAAATGATGGCATGGCAGATTATGGAAAGTACAAAAACCAAGCCTGTCATCGCTAATGAAAGTATCTTCAATCCAGCAATCACAACAGCGAACGCTCAGCTTCGCAACTTTCTGCCTTGAATGTTTTTGTCTTAGGAGTATCCAGTACGCTTGAAGGCGGATCTGAATGTAAATGAAATGGTCCATGGACCATGTGCTCACTGGGTTGGACATAATAGTCTAATGACAGAGTGAGGTACATGTTCTTTTTTTTTTGGTTCGTTCTTATATAGCGCATTTCCAGTTGAACTGCTCAATGCGCTTTACATTATGTACATGTACATATCAGTTATGAGCAATCTGGGTCAAGTCATTCCCAGGTACACTTTGATGATTTTTGGGTAATGCCACCTGGCGGCCATATTGGATGTCTGATCGGGCTGGAACTTCACATGCACATAAAGGTCATCTGCAGGGGGCCAC
>NMRB01000108.1:333281-374011 GCA_002633025.1 Notospermus geniculatus
GGAGTGGGCAGTAATCCTATTTGTTTTTTTGTGATGGGGTAATTCACGAATTTTGAATGTATTGTTAAATCCACAATGACTAGCGTGTTCAATAGTACATACATCAAATTAAATGATTACAGTGATAACTCGATTACCTTGAAGGAGCTGGACGTCCAAGTTGTAAACACTCACTCACTGGTTCTCTATCCACGCGACGCCTGCGGTGCTGCCACCTATTGTCGGTGATATGTACTGACGTGAATATCGTGAGTGAGTTGCATCGGACCGGGAACCAGTCTAACGATCACGGGGCGCTACTGGTGCTGCCACCTGCATGAAGGAATAAAACTAGTTTGCCGACCATGTTTGTAAACAAACCAGCTTGTTTACAACTTCGGCGTCTACATGTACCTCCTTAAGCCTTATATTCCCCAATCGCTGGCGAGTTATTTTGTAGAGCCCTTTCTTAAGTCGACCAATCATCGCCTTCCTTTCACTCCAGTTGTTGAATGTATCAAGACAGCCAATCGCTCCTTGTTTGTATGATACTTGGGGATTGGCTGATTTAATACACGAAATAAATTGACACACTGTACATGCAGGCTACACAATCATGTACAGTGGTGGTCAAAATTATTCGAACACTAGGTATATCTTAAAACGTTGCCGTACGAAGTCTGGTTTCCATTTTTCACCTCTAATAATTGGAAAAGGTGCATTGCATTGCGGAAGATAAAATTGTTTCCTTGTTGGTACATTGATTGCCCGTTCGATACAAACAACTGAAAATCTGTTACATGCCAAGTGTTCAAATAATTTTGGCCAACACTCTAGGTAAACCGCTACTCTCATTGGCGGATTTAATGCCTTCGAAAATTTGTGAATTGTTACATGTAATAAATCGGGTTTTCGTCCACTCCTCCTAACCACCCGTTCGCCATTCAGAGCACTTCCTGTTCAAAATCTACTGAACGTTATTGTTGATATATGGCAATATACAATTTTGTTGCTACACCGCTTGTTTGAAACTTGCTTATGAAAAGTAAAAGCCCCACGACGTACACATGATTATATGAATAATTGGAAGGAAGGCCCTTCAGAAATGACTGTTAACTTACGTTGAAATTCTTTGATGAACCTGCAATATAGCCCATCAAATGAATTCACGCCTCGGGATGTAAACAGTAGCGAAGATAACATCTTTGATCATGTCTATGTTGATCTTCAGAGTTTTCTACATGTACCTGTAATTACATTTATTATTAGTTTTTGCGATAATTTGAAACATCAATAACTAACTGTACATGTAGGTGGACTACGTGTATTGTTTAACGCCGGTGTAGCAGTATAGAGTGTCCCCCTGTAAAAACTGTCCACTTCTATTGTTGAATGACGGATTAAGGTGCATGGCTATAGAAACCAATCGCCAGAGATTAGAATGTAACAATAGGATCTTTTGTCCCTGGGACAGTGTTTCCTAGGGACATTCTTTCCCTTCACACCTGCCAAAAGAAAAGTGTATAAAGAACTTATATGTGACCCGTCACAGCAAAACTAGGCGCATGTCGCTCAAAAGGTTGAGCCTCAACGAACTAAGATGACACCGGGAGAGAATGAAAAGAATAGATCGACTGTTTCAGATTTCACAGACAATAGTGAAACTGACGAACATTTGGTCTCAACCTGCGAAGCCAACGACCGACATGCGCCTGGCTTTGCTGTGATGGGTCACATAATATACCGTGCAACGTTTCGAACAAGGGCAAGATCCTCACCGGGCAATTACCATAGAAACTCGGTTGATGATGAGACAGCCTTGATGTGGTAGTAACCATGTCCTTACGGTTCACCGGTTTAATTGTCTTCATTACGGCAGAATATCAGCGACAGAGACAAGGAATAAACATTAGGAAAGGCAATATAACGCGTCCAGTAGACAACTCGACGTCATGCAAGAGAAGGATCTTAAGTCAGCCGCCCCTCAAAAAAATATCAAAGAGCTTTTTTTGCTGACGACTCCAATGTATTAATATTACGCTAAGAGCAGCCCAGTATTGCAACTGTTCCTCGACAGCCGGCGCCACCATCGCCGTGCACGCCACTCTCCAACCCCAGGGACATAGGGCCGTATTTTAGAACGTTCCTTAACATTAAAGCGATGTACGCGAGCCCTGCAGTTACTGCACATCGATAGTTCCTCGGGGAAATCCCATGGGGAATCCCCGTGAGATTTTAAAATTTTCCCGGCGATAAACATTTATTTCGCCCCAATTCATTGAAATAATATTAATAAAAGATTTTTCTTGAACGTTTTAGTGTATATAAAACCGTAATTTGATGATTCAAAGATGCTAGAAATTACATTGAGATCAGTTTCAAGAATCCCGCGAGCAATGGGGAGCTATCGCGGGTCGCGATAGCTGAACGAGATTTCATTTTCAACTCTCGCGACTACATCGCTTTAAGGTCCACCTCTATTGTTCTCGACGGTTTTACAATAGACGTAAGGTCGACTTTAACGTTAACGTACGTTCTAAACTACGACACTAACTATGTTGTTGGCGAATGGACCCGATGGGTCGTATTTTAGAACGTTCCTTAACGTTATGTCGAGCTTAAGTCTATTGTAAAACCATCCACAACAATAGATTTAGGGCCGCATTTTAGAAAGTTCCTGAACATTAAGGTCCACCTTAAATCTATTGTTCTCGATGATTTTACAATAGACTTAAGGTCGACCTTAACGTTAAGGAACGTTCTAAAATACGACCCTTAAGGAACGTTCTAAAATATGGCCCGATGTATTACATGTACATGTACGTACATTTTTGAAGGTTTTTGTGGTTGGTATTGCTGCCGCTAGGCGGCTCCCTCTACATGGCAGTCAAAATACCGGTAAGAGATCGCATACCGTGGCCCTTTAAGAGTGGATTATACTGCTGTTGGCAGTGTAGGAATATTTTGACGTCTTTAAAGATACTTTAAGTAAGATCATGTTATCATCGCCTCTGCCGCCGGATACGTATACCTTCAAATCCCGAGTCGCAGCGATCCCTGATGCTGGTAAATGCAATTACAAGCTACCCGAAGAATGACCCTTCATTCATTGCAGTGGTACATCGTATGATATCAATGCCAACCCTGACAAATACAGATAGCCCCCTTCATCTGATCTTCAATGATGAGCTGTTACACACAGAGAGGTCGGCGATTGATCATGTAAGCACATGCTGTGTAGTATGCGGCCAAATTACTGCTATCTTTCACCAATACCACTACGATGCCCACGAGTTCCCATCGCGTTGGTTTGATTTAGTGTTGTGGTTATTCCAATTATCGGATAGCATGGATCACACGGTGGAGTGGTAACTTATTTGGCTGTATATAATCTGACTCGAGCTTGGGAATTCTGATAGCAAGAGGTAGAGTTAGTTTTATTTAGTTGGTTGCAAATGGCTGAGAACGAAATAAATGCGATATAGAGGTTCTTCACGTGACGTCACATCCTAATTAGCATAGCATTCATAGGAACTGGTGCGGCCATATTGGCCGTCAGTATCAATGGGGTTTACTGAAAGAAATCAGATTTTAACTGGAATATTTTCCAAACTACCTTTCTTGTCATTTCAGTTTCTTAATATATGATTTGTCAAATAAAATCAGGTGTTCTACAGCAGTCTGATGATTGAATGACACCTGTCTGTTGTAAAAACATACAATTAGTGCTAAATTGCATAGAATTGTAGTGTATAACTGATGGCCAAGCACGTGGCTAATTATGTATTAATTAGCTCATCAGCATTGAGTTGTGTCGTCGGTGAAGAACCTCTATTCCTCATGCGGTACGAAAATCAATCAAAGCTGCTAAAAGTGAAATTGACGAACACTCCCAGGTGTGTGAAGATATTTCATCGCATAATATAATTTACACCGACGATAAGTCCGAACGTCTTCTTGCGTGCAGATTTGCTCAAGAAGTCGGACAATTATCTTGCGCGATGAACCGCAGGTTTTAGCCGCAATTTGTAGTCCTTTATTGGGTTCTGCTCACCGACGACAAAATTAAGTGGACATGCTTGCAATAAATCATTATAGCCCATTGCGATAATAAATTCCCGCTTGATCAGCCTGTATGGATATCCCTCTGCGCCTGATATAATTCATGCCATGTCATCCATCATCGCCCGATTTTCTCTTACTATACTTCAGAGAGTTTGAATGTGGCCACGCCAGGTAAATCCCCGGGATTTCCTTCCCGTCACGTTGTTATGGAGTCATATTGGCATTTCTAAATGCAATATGCAAGCAATCGAATACGCCAGTGTGAACTGCTGACTTGTTCTCAAGCAAAAACCGCAGATGGTGTGTGCTAATATACACGAACCCAGTGTAGAGTGCCACGGGGCACCCGTTTTTCACCGTTTCCCTTCTGTAGGCGAACGCTGTGAAACAAGAACGCCAGATTTCTCTGTGTCCTGCTATTGAAGAGTCGTGGTCTCCCTAGCTGTCTAGTGTGGAAACATTACGTCACGCCGGTACCACAGCACGAAAGGGTACAACGGAATTGCTAATTTTCATGCCTGATAAACAAGTATTAAATGCAAAATTTTGGGAAAAGATGTCGTTTTTATTCTCCAGTACATGTACCAGAAAGTTGGAATGATTTTAGAAGTAGTTCAACAAAATATTTTGATTTTGGTCTGATTAACTTCAGTAATTTCTAATAAACCTTCCATCCAATATGGCGGCATAAACTAAGAGCTAAACAGGAAGTGACATCAGGTGCATACCCTCTATAGAAATCCTTGATAAAATGTTGTTAGTCTAATACATGTATTTCCGATAGAAGAATACATGTACAATGTATGTAGCCGATTAGGAAACTTATTTTCAATTAAAAATGGTGTCGGCTGCAACCATCAACTACTCTTGTCGCTGAAGAGCCGGTGCACGGGAAAAGCTTTTCATACTTGCACCTAATACACCCAATAGCCTAGAACATTAAAATACTTCGTATCCAGACAAGACCATTCTTCACATGTCTGAACCTAAAACGCAGCAGAGGGACTGCATAATTTACGACATCCCATTGTTTCTAAAGAGCACTACAGGCAGCTCGTACAAGGTACATTTTTGTCCAACGCCAATCGAATGAACAGGAGAAGCCATAAATAACAAATCTCACAAGTCGTTGGCAGATTCCATCCTTTGCCGGATTACTGACGACATCGATGTTAGATGACCTGCCGGGCTGAGCCGCAGCTGCTGCGGTTATTACAGGCGAATATGACACCGAAATTGCGACCATTCATGCGAAAATGAGAAAAAATGGCGTCCTAGACCATCATTGCTTCAATCTACGGTTACCAAGTGCTCGCTGCAGGAAAAACGACATTACTTCGGCAGCGAGATAAAACGAATTGCTCCTCCATCCAGTGCTCTTCCATTAGCTGCGGTGGAGGTTCAGGATTAATAATTTACCCCTCAGCATGATTGCAAATTGACATGACGATGAGCCTTTGAACTGGTATTTGAGCAAATCAGAGTCTAAGTCCTCAGCACGACTCGCTTGTCTCGGAAAAGAAGTGCCTCAGTGCCAACAGGATTGTCGTACTTTAATTACGCCATGGAGTTATTGACAGCAAACGGCTCGCCTACCCATCAGCTACTGTACATGTAGCGGGGTTTGTTTTAATTCTTGAGCGGCCCTCTCATAGCGAGTGAATCTAGCATCCAGGCAAAGCCGTGCTCCAGTCATATGCAAAACCTGTGCACATATGCGAACGTGCACTTGGGGACGAGGTTCCATTAAAAACTATTAATGACATTCTTAAATTCAGTCGGTCAAAATGTACATTTTGTACTATTCACATTGATTTCGAAGCGGCAGATTTTGCAGAATACGCCTCCGAAGTTTGGCTGTCTAATGCATTTCCCATTAAACTAAAATCCTTCTTTCGCCTTTTTCTCAAAATGGCGCTCGATATTGAGGACCAACTGTCATGGCGCCCCAATTGCATCAAAACAAACCCCGCGAGCTATCGCTTTAACAAAGTTTGTCATGGCAATCGCATCTGAGAAGTTGACTCACGAAGTCATGGTTATCAAAATGCCCTGCGACAGCGACATCAATATGTAGATATTTTGGTAGTGTTTCCCGAACATCCGTTTTTATCACCCCATTTCATCTATGTGCATTGGAAAAAAGCCCCCAGATTGGATGCTTTCGAACAGGAAATGTATTGGAAAATCGAGTACGATAACTTCATGCGGCAGCTCTTTCCAATTTCACCGCCCAGACTGTGAAAGTATTCCTCTGAGACACTTCATATTGAACCACAAGGCAGACCAAAAAGAAACGTGCTTCACATCGGATTTGGAGGGACGAGTTAGGCCGATTAGATTGATCTCAGGGCGTTACTGGTGATAGATGGCACAGTGAGAGGGATGAACAGGGCTTCCATTGTACGAAAGAAGTGTACAGGCAGCAAAGAGAGCATGTATGTGGGATATATTCATCCAAGTATTACCTTTCCAATCACACACATGCTGTGGAAGCAAGTGTATTCACCATGAAAACGTGTTAGGCAATTCATGACCAAACGGGTTCAATATTGACTGAGGAATGCATTATACTACAGAGTGTATCTACTCATCTAAAGAACGTCAATTCAACACAAAGCATCATAAATCTAGAGAAACAGTCAGGGGATGTTGTTTTATTTTACAACGGCAATGCAGTAAAAACTAATGCATCTTCACGTCGTCCAATGTAAAGTCTAAACGATGCTGCAGTTTGTTTGTCAGCCTAATTGCAATTAAATTACCATATAAATTGGAGCTTGCGGATTAGGGCCGAGAGAACCTCTTCGGAACAGGATTTGTAAGCAATTTTATGGGGAAACCATCGGTACATTTTATAACCGGCAACAGCCTGCGTGGTTTCAATCAGTTGTCGGGGAGATTGGATTTCTGCCGACAGTGTTGATGAGAACTTCCCTATCATCTGATATATACCTCTCCTCTGTAAACATGATTGTTCATTGGTTATACGATATAGGTCTATCCTGTCCATGGATAAATCTCAATTAACTGAAGGTCCATCGTGTCCGAGGAGAGACTTCCACCATAACCATCCGTTGTCCATTTCTGAACTGGTCTTTTGTGAGCCGAGCGTAGATCGGCCTTGCCGCACTGGAAGCAACTACCGGCAACGGCGTTTCCGGCAACTGTTGGCGACTACCAGATCCGAT
This sequence comes from Notospermus geniculatus, assembly GCA_002633025.1. Classification (NCBI taxonomy): domain Eukaryota; kingdom Metazoa; phylum Nemertea; class Pilidiophora; order Heteronemertea; family Lineidae; genus Notospermus; species Notospermus geniculatus. The sequence goes on from NMRB01000108.1 coordinate 340,517, forward strand.
GGCAATTTACGCTGAAAGGGTAAATGTCGTCCTTGGTGTAAACAAAGATTAACAAAGGATCTTAATCTTCACTAAAACACCCTGGCCCGTATGCATAAAGGTGGAATAAGCTTATTCCAGGTATAACTTGACGTTATAACATTAAGTTATACCTGGAATAAGCTTATTCCACCTTTATGCATACGACCCCCTGGGTGTAGTTTTTCGGTAGCCGAACATCACCCAGCATCGTGGTATGACATCTGGATTCGAGGTTGTCTCGCCCGTGGTCACGTGACAGCCTGAAGAATGTCAAAAACAGCTACACTCAACAAGTACCGCGGCGCGAGACCGCGAGATTCCACGGGATTTCTAAATAGGACTCGTTCCTAGGCACCGATTGCGGATGCTGGGTGATGTTCAGCTACCGAAACTACACACAGGGTATTGTTTTAGTGAAGATTGAGATCCTGGGTAATTTTTGTGTGCCCCCAGGACGACATTTACCCTTTCAGCGCAATTTACTACGTGCAAATTTAACCACAGCAGCGCAGATGTCTCATTTTAGTCCATTCCAGAAAACATTGAATCCAAGCTCCTACATGTAGGTCCACTTGAAATCAACAGTCAAATTGCGGTATACATGTAGATATCGGCCTTCGACTGTTTTACGGTTATCTTGTTTTATCTCTGGATCGCGTGGGAATAACGGAAATCGAGTAGAGGTTCAAAAAATTCTACTACGAGCAATCCTCGATAAAAATGACATGAAATAACAGAGAGATTGCTCAAACTGATCAATACATGGAATGATTGAACGCGAAAACTGGGGTATCGATATCACTCGGGAGGTGAAATATTCATGACCACATTGTGTACATGGGGGAAGTGTAAAGGGCGTGCCAGAAAACGCTACGCCACGTACACGTGTCACAGATGAATGAAATGGTCCATGGACCATGTGCTCACCCGGTTGCACATAAATGACAGAGGGAAGCACATATCAGTTATGAGCAATCTGGGTCAAGTCATTCCCGAGTTACTGGACTTTGATGATTTTTGGGTTATGTGACCTGTCAGCCATATTGGATGTCTGATCAGGCCAAAACTACATATGCACATAAAGGTCATCTAGAGGGAGCCACATAGCACATTTATTTGAGTGCTCTAGGTCAAGTCGTTCCCGAGTTTTAGCACATTGATGATTTTCGGGTTACACCACCTGGCGGCCATATTAGACGTCCGATCGGGCCAAAACTTAAACAGACACATAGAGATCATCTAGATGGTGCCACATATCAAAGTTGAGCACACTGTGTCAAGTGGTTCTTGAGTTATAGCACTGATGATGTTTGGGTTACGCCACCTGGCGGCCATATTGAAGTCAAATCAGGTAAAGGTCATCTAGAGGGAGGTACATATCAAGTTTGAGCAGTGTGGGCCAAACCGTTACTGACTTATAGCACTTCGATGATTTTCAGGTTACGCCACCTGGCGGCCATATTGGATGTTTGACCGGGCCGAAACTCGGCATTTTTGAAGGTACCCCTCTAATACATGTTTATGCAAGATATGAAATCGCTTGGTGAAATAATGACGAACTGTGGCAGGTTCGTTACTTTTGTAGAACTTTGACCTCTGTGACCTTGAAAAGTAGGTCAAATCAAAAACCCGTTACATATGTTATGTATCCTAATTAGATACACCTATGGTAAAAATTTGGAGATGATCCAGTCATTATTTCAGGAGTTATTGCACTTTTTATGTTTTTGGTTTTGGCCACTTCGTGGCCAAGCCAAGAATTGAATCGCTTCGAAATTTGGTGTCATAGGTCATCTGACCTAGAGGTATATGTGTACAAAGTTTCTGGTCAAAAAAGCTCCAGCGGTTACGAAACGTGCCCTGCTAATGGACTACAGACGCCGGACGCTGCACCACCGTAGAGCTCACCATGAGCTAAAAAGGAAGGTAACTCCACGCAGGAGTCGACGAATTCGTGGCGAAAAAAATCAAATTATTCTTTTTCTTTTCAGGACTCCTGGCAGTCATCTTCATGTACTTTGGCAGCAAGTTGTTACTGGTCATCACAACCGCAGGCGAAGATGACGACGACGACTTATACGAGAGTAGTCCCATCTGGTCGGACGATCAGAAACCATGGTCTCTTCTCCACAGACATTTGTCAAACATTCGAGAACACCGACGGAGACACCTGAGACATCTCAATCTCTACAATCTCTCAGAGCCTGCGAATTCAAGTGATGTGTACAAGTGTGTCACGAGCGGCACTGTTCCCTCTTTTCCTATCTGCGTTTACGAGCCTGCGGAGGACAAATTCATCTCCGCAGCATTGCTTTCCAATGGTATATGGGAGCCGTACATGACTCGGGGACTCCAAGCCGTGCTGAGGAAGTACCCACAAGCTTCTCTCATCGACATCGGGGCCAATATAGGTTACTTCTCATTCCTTGCAGCGAGGATGGGTCACGATGTCGTGGCTGTTGAACCATATAACAGGAACGTTATACATTTTCACCACGGGGAAGCATTAGGGGGTTATTCTGACCGCGTGACTTTGGTCTATAATGCGGTATCCAACAAACACACCACAGTGGCTCTGAAAGAGAACAAGGACAACAAGGGGGGAATATCAGTCAGAATCCCCGATCCTCAGGGTGATGAAAACAGGATTAGCACAGTCACCTTAGACGACTTGTTGCAGGTGGTGAGGAAACCTGTTGCCGTGATCAAACTCGACATAGGTAATTTAGGTTTTTTGCCTTCCACCTGTGCAAACATAAGCGGTGCTTGTCAACATCTAATTGACGCGAGTCGTCGATACGGTAATGAAAAGCATAGTCGTGACTGCTATCGGGGAGCCGATAAGAGACTTGAGTTAGGAATGAAAAATTCATTTTTGCGAGTTTTGTGTCGGCAAACCACATTGGCCACGTTGCAGAGATGTACATGTATAAAGATAAGATTTTTTAGGTGAAGTGTTAGTCGCTCTCCTATCAGTCAGATTACCGGGTTGACCTGAATGAAGGAATACATGTTGCTGTGTTCACACTGCCCACTCAATCCGGATTGAAACCCACTGCCCACTCAATCCGGATTGAAACCCATCGCCCACTCAATCCGGATTGAAACCCACTGCTCACTCAAATCCGGATTGAAACCCTCAATTGATTCTGGTCAAACGCCTTGATCCGAACTGACCGTTCATTACTGCCTTACGCTTTTGATCCAGATTACTCAACCCAGTTTTAAAACCTGATCGAGTTATCCAGATCGACTCGATTCGGTTCTAATTTAGTGCTAGCAGTTTCGCACATGCGCTGTCAACAGATGGTGACGTAGTTTTCCGTTTTTCGCGTGGGCGCCTCTCGGTTTCAACCCGTTCAAATGATGCAGTGTTTTATGCAGTAGTATGAATGGGTTTAGACGAAGCGGATTGAAACTCAAACCGAATCAAACTGTAATGTGACTGGGCGATTTCGATCTGAATTGGGGAATTCGGCTTGAAAGTGGATTTGGTATGAACACAGCTTCTAAAAAATCGTGGCTGAAAGTAGCAGAGACACGAGGGCTTGGCTTCTTCATAGACCAATCTGAGTACGCCACCGTGATTACCATGTACATGTACTCTTGTCATCCTAGTTTTCTTTCATCTTCCAGAGGGCTACGAATGCCGGGCGATGGGGAGAGCAAAGAAGTTCTTGAAGACGCTCCACGTACCTTACATCTTGATGGAGTGGCAAAAAATGTTTTCACAGAAGTACAAACTCTACACTGCATGTACTGTGAAAGCAATGAAGGGCCTGACCAATTTTTTAGTTGGCTTAGGATACAAACCATATGAGATTAGAACGGGTATGGAACTATCGCCAGCCGGCTGCACCTTCGAATGGAGATTTGGCGACCTCTATTGGAAGCATTTTTCAGCTGAGGATATCGATTTGACAACATGAGTGGGCTGTATCAATAATCTTGTTGATTCGATTCGTTGATGGCATGTTGGTGGATGAAAAAAGCCTGGTGACTGCCATATCGATGTGGCCACGTTTGTACATTAAGAGCATTTGATAATATGATTGTCAAATCATGGCTTGAAATCTTAGGATGAATCCGTTGAATCTAGCAGGCGTTGCCCCAAAAAGGAGCTTTTAACAAAAGGTTCCATTCACATTTTTGGGTTCCACAAAGAAAGCTTTGGTTCCATTGCCGGGCTGTTACGTTTCTACATTTTGTACGTAAAGCCCGTATAGTTCGATGATCAACATCAAAAATTAGTTGGAATTTTTTTCCCCCTAAGAGTTAATGTCCCAATCACACTGAGTTACATGTATGTAGTTCTCAATACGTTCTTGAAAATTTTGCCGAACGGGCTCAAACTGTGTGCGAACGGAGTGGACGTAGTGGCAACTTTTTACAGTCTTTTTACGAACTTCATGGGCGGGAAGGGTGCTCCAGAACATCGAGGCATTATTTTGCCAAGGGTTACACGTTCTAGTCGGTTTTAAGATTTTTTTAGGAAGGGGCAGGACGTTTTGAGAACTACTTCAGTGTGACAGGCCCTTAACTGAAGCGGGATCGTTTTGATGCTGTTGTCATTTTTACACGAAGTTTAGTAGACACGTCACTTATTGGATGCTTTACATTGCTGTCGTTTGATGTATTCTGTTTGCACACACATATTATTATATGTATTTTCATCATGATGCAGGAAGCTCTTAAGAAGTTAACTGCTCATTGACAATTGATTAAAACTCGTCACAACCGAAAAACATTCGGCACTCATTCGGTAATCAACACAGAAACTCATACCTCATGACAAAATGTGAAGTTCATTAATCCCAATTTTCATGTACACGTATGATGATTATATTGAACTCTCGTGTTTTTGTGTGTTTTTTTAACATTTCGATGTGCTTGTGTTGATTTACTGTGGTGCACTTCGTGCAATGTGCTTAGTTAGGAATGCAAATTAGTGCATCAATACAGCTGTATTTGAAATGATCATCCAGGCCATGTCGACGAATAAGGATCCGCAGTGCAAAGTAGTCGAGCCGGAAGTAAAAACAGTTGAAAATGGCTGTTGGGGATGTATTCCAATTAAATCGTTCATATAGCACACGAAAAATAAATACCCAGTATTATTCGAAAATAGGTGTGCAGTGTGCATGTATTTGCCAGGGGATAACATTTTAACAGCTGGTCATTACATGTTACAATTCCTAACAAAGGTATAGGCCTACACGTCCCTGCTTCATGGTATCATCCATGGCGACCCATGCGCCAAACGACACATTTAAGGCCTACGCAATGAACAAAGGATGAAATGTAATCGCACAACTCTCATCTTTGGAGAACTCGGCCCTGAAACCACCGATATCGCGATGTCCATCCTTTAGTCAGTGATAATAAAGTTCTTTCCTCCCTAAAAACCGTCCTTTCAATTCCTTTGAAGCGGTATAGGCCGGCAGGACCCGGATTCGAATCGAGCCCGGGCCATATATGCGATTTCATTCCTGCTCTTAACGACCGTCGCATGAGACAGTAAGCCGTGGTGCCTTCTACCCTGTTTCTTTGCAAAGGCAAGTAAAAGACCCCATCCAAGTGAGGAACAGCCTACAAGCAATAGGCCTCGTTTGCCCCTGTTTCATTCAAAATGCTCGGACATGAACCTGATTGGTGAAGGAGTGGAACTAAGCTCTGTTGGAGGTTGATAGACGGCCTTTCTGTAAATTCCTCGTCTTTTGGATAACGTATAGATGGAGATACATGTAGGTCTACATGTACTTAATAAACTCCTCCCGCAGTTTCGAACCGCTCCCCACTACGTTACCCGCTATAACAAAAGGTGGCGTGGAACTAAACGCTGGGCGTACGTACACGTACTGGACGCAAGGACCCTGAACGCCGCGTAGCGGCAAATGCGCGAAGCGCTACAAATCAATACCACGGGTCACTGACTCTCATTCCACCTCAGATTGTAAGCAATTTTATGGGGAAACCATCGGTACATTTTATAACCGGCAACAGCCTGCGTGGTTTCAATCAGTTGTCGGGGAGATTGGATTTCAGCCGACAGTGTTGATGAGAACTTCCCTATCATCTGATATATACCTCTCCTCTGTAAACATGATTGTTCATTGGTTATACGATATAGGTCTATCCTGTCCATGGATAAATCTCAATTAACTGAAGGTCCATCGTGTCCGAGGAGAGACTTCCACCATCCGTTGGCCATTTCTGAACTGGTCTTTTAAGCCTAGCGTAGATCGGCGTTGCCACTGGAAGCAACTACCGGCAACAGCGTTTCCGGCAACTGTTGGCGACTACCAGATCCAATGGCAATTTACGCTGAAAGGGTAAATGTCGTCCTGGGTATATACAAAGATTACCCACTAGGATCTCAATCTTCACTAAAACAATACCCTGGATGTAGTTTCGGTGGCCGAATATCACCCAGCATCGTGGTATGACACCTGGATTCGAAGTTGTCTCGCCCGTGGTCACGTGACCGCCTGAAGAATGTCAAAAACAGCTACACTCAACAAGTACCGCGGCGCGAGACCGCGAGATTCCACGGGATTTCTAAATAGGACTCGTTCCTAGGCACCGATTGCGGATGCTGGGTGATGTTCGGCTACCGAAACTACACCCAGGGTATTGTTTTAGCGAAGATTGAGATCCTGGGTAATTTTTGTATGCCCCCAGGACGACATTTACCCTTTCAGCGCAATTAACTACGTGCAAATATAACCACAGCAGCGCAGATGTCTCATTCCAGAAAACATTGAATCCAAGCTCCTAGGTCCACTTGAAATCAACAGTCGAATTGCGGTAGATATCGGCCTTCGACTGTTTTACTGTTATCTTGTTTTATCTCTGGATCGCGTGGGAATAACGGAAATCGAGTAGAGATTCAAAAAATTCTACTACGAGCATTCCTCGATAAAAATGACATGAAATAACAGAGAGATTGCTCAAACTGATCAATACATGGAATGATTGAACGCGAAAACTAGGGTATCGATATCACTCGGGAGGTGAAATATTCATGACCACATTGTGTACATGGGAGAAGTGTAAAGGGCGTGCCAGAAAACGCTACGCCACGTACACGTGTCACAGATGAATGAAATGGTCCATGGACCATGTGCTCACCCGGTTGGACATAAATGACAGAGGGAAGCACATATCAGTTATGAGCAATCTGGGTCAAGTCATTCCCGAGTTACTGGACTTTGGTGATTTTTGGGTTATGCGACCTGTCAGCCATATTGGATGTCTGATCAGGCCGAAACTTCATATGCACATAAAGGTCATCTAGAGGGAGCCACATAGCACATTTGAGTGCTCTGGGCCAAGTCGTTCCCGAGTTTTAGCACATTGATGATTTTCGGGTTACACCACCTGGCGGCCATATTGGACGTCCGATCGGGCCAAAACTTAAACAGGCACATACAGATCATCTAGAGGGAGCTACATATCAAAGTTGAGCACTCTGTGTCAAGTGGTTCTTGAGTTATAGCACTTTGATGATTTTTGGGTTACGCCACCTGGCGGCCATATTGAAGTCAAATCAGGCTGGAATTTGACGTGCATGTAAAGGTCATCTAGAGGGAGATACATATCAAGTTTGAGCACTGTGGGCCAAACCATTCCTGACTTATAGCACTTCGATGATTTTTTGGTGTTATAGGTCATCTGACCTAGAGGTATATGTGTACAAAGTTTCAGGTCAAAAACGCTCCAGCGGTTATGAAACGTGCCCGGCTAACGGACTACAGACGACGGACGCTGCACCACCGTAAGAGCTCACCAGGTGAGCTAAAAAGGAAGGTAACTCCTCCTTCTTGCACGCAGGAGTCGACGAATTCGTGGCGAAAAAAAAATCAGATTATTCTTTTTCTTTTCAGGACTCCTGGCAGTCATCTTCATGTACTTTGGCAGCAAGTTGTTACTGGTCATCACAACCGCAGGCGAAGATGACGACGACGACTTATACGAGAGTAGTCCCATCTGGTCGGACGATCAGAAACCATGGTCTCTTCTCCACAGACATTTGTCAAACATCCGAGAACACCGACGGAGACACCTGAGACATCTCAATCTCTACAACCTCTCAGAGCCTGCGAATTCAAGTGATGTGTACAAGTGTGTCACGAGTGGCACTGTTCCCTCTTTTCCTATCTGCGTTTACGAGCCTGCGGAGGACAAATTCATCTCCGCAGCATTGCTTTCCAATGGTATATGGGAGCCGTACATGACTCGGGGACTCCAAGCCGTGCTGAGGAAGTACCCACAAGCTTCTCTCATCGACATTGGGGCCAATATAGGTTACTTCTCATTCCTTGCAGCGAGGATGGGTCACGACGTCGTGGCTGTCGAACCATATAACAGGAACGTTATACATTTTCACCACGGGGAAGCATTAGGGGGTTATTCTGACCGCGTGACTTTGGTCTATAATGCGGTATCCAACAAACACACTACAGTGGCTCTGAAAGAGAACAAGGACAACAAGGGGGGAATATCAGTCAGAATCCCCGATCCTCAGGGTGATGAAAACCGGATTAGCACAGTCACCTTAGACGACTTGTTGCAGGTGGTGAGGAAACCTGTTGCCGTGATCAAACTCGACATAGGTAATTTATTTTTTTTTGCCTTCCACCTGTGCAAACAAAAGCGGTGCTTGTCAACATCTAATTGACGCGAGTCGTCGATACGGTAATGAAAAGCATAGTCGTACAGTATACGTGACTGCTATCGGGCAGCCGAATTAAAGGACCACTGTATTGCATCTTTCTGTCGACAGCCGGCGCCACCGGCACCATACTCCTATACTGTAGTTAAGCCTTTCGCCCCAGTGTTGGAGAATGTATGATTACAGTCTCGGTCACCCAGCCGCTGGGGATCGAACAAGTTTGTGTAGCAGTACTGCGGAACGAAACGGCTGGCTGCGCGAGACTAGTTGCATGCGGTAGTTTACCAAGTCGTTAATAGAGGTCTCCCCTTAACGCGGGTAGGTGTAACGCAGGATTGGGAAGCAATACTGTGGTCCTTTAAGAGACTTGAGTTGCGAGTCTTGTGTCGGCAAACCACAGTGGCCACGTTGAAGAAATACATTACATATTGGAATTTTTAGCCGCATAGTTTAAGGGGCTTACAGGTAGACATTGCGTCTTGAAGCAACTCGACGGATCCGTCGCAGATAAAAAAACCACCACGCGCAGGTCGACATTTCAGCGATTGAGAGGAACTCGGAGCAACTGGCAGTTACCTCAACAGCACGCTCATGTCGACAACGCGTCTTCCATGTCCTCGGTCCATTCCACTGTCGCCATTTTGTTTTTTCGGTATGCGTCACGTGATTTTCAACGAAATATCCCCGTTCAAGCAACTGATCAGTCGCAAGCAGGCGCAGGTCGACGGATCTGAGTGGAACTAGTCGCCGAAAAGTAGAACATGGGCAACTCGCGGCAACGAGCGGATCCGGCAGTTGCTCCCGGAGACGCAAACGCGCTCAGGTTCGACAAAATCAGCAACTGACCAGTCACTCCATTGCTTCCATCGCCGGAAAGCTAGTTGACGCGAGTTGCTTCAAGACGCAATGTCGACCTGTAAGCCCGTTAAATCCTAAATGAGAAAAAGTTGTTGAAAGAATGTTTTACCTCCGCAGTAACTTGAGTGAAATCAGCAGAATCATGAGGTTTTGGCCTCTTTATTGGCCAATCAGCGTTCGCCACCGTGATTACCACGTACTCTTGTCATCACAGTTTTCTTTCATCTTCCAGAGGGCTACGAATGCCGGGCGATGGGGAGAGCAAAGAAGTTCTTGAAGACGCTCCACGTACCTTACATCTTGATGGAGTGGCAAAAAATGTTTTCACAGAAGTACAAACTCTACACTGCATGCACTGTACAAGCAATGAAGGGCCTGACCAATTTTTTAGTTGGCTTAGGATACAAACCATATGAGATTAGAACGGGTATGGAACTATCGCCAGCCGGCTGCACCTTCGAATGGAGATTTGGCGACCTCTATTGGAAGCATTCTTCAGCTGAGGATATCGATTTGACAACATGAGTGGACTGTATCAGTAATCTTGGTGATTCGATTCGTTGATGGCTTGTTGGTGGATGAAAAAGTCTCTTGACTGCCATATCGATGTGGCCACGTTTGTACATAAGAACATTTGATAACGTGATTGTCAAATCATGGCTTGAAATCTTAGAAAGAAATATCGTCGAATGATTATCAACTGGTGCGCTGCACAAAGGAGCCTTTAACAAAAGGTTCCATTCACATTCTTGGGTTCCACATCAGAAAGCTTTGGTTCCACTGTCGGGCTGTTACGCTTCTGCATTTTGTACGTAAAGCCCGTATAGTTCGATGATCAACATCAGAAATTAGTTGGAATTTTCCCCTCAAGGGCCTGTTTTCACTACAACGGTTTCCGCAGCGGTTTCCGGCGCCGGGGCGGTTTTCACAGGCATTGGGATAATTAACACGCCATGTATTGTTAAACCATCGAAGGGATCCAAAACCCTGTGAAAAAAAACACGGGGGCCATATTTATGAAGCCTTCGCAACTTTGCGTTCACGCAAATCTATTGTTTGGCTGCATCTGCCCTATTGTTCACGGCATGATTATCTTACAATAGATTTGCGAAGGCTTCATAAATATGGCCGCTGCGCCGCAAACCGCTGCGGAAACCGGTCTAGTGGAAACAGGGCTTAATGCGGATGTCAGGTCACACTGCGATTGCCTGCGCTACGACGGAACAGTCGGCATCAAGTGTCGCAAGCACGGTCAGGTCACAAAAACGAAAATGTGTACGATCATCGTGGAACAAGCAGCATCACTCGCGCAGGGAATCGTAACCGTGTTCAGGTCACCTGCGAATGGATTACGCCCGTCGGGATGACACAGAAGTTGAATAGGTTCAACTTGCGGATGTCAGGTCGGCCTTGCGATCGCACAGAACACGCGCAGGCTGACCTTTCCGGATCACTTTGCGTCTGAGGCACGGCAGCGTGGAACAAATCAGTCGCCGATTTGGTGCGACATGACTGCAGTTGCGACTCACTTGCGACGAACGGGATCAGTCGCCGACCAAAAAGATCACAGATCGCAAAAGTTCAACATGTTGAACTTTTGCGCCACGACGAATCATGATCCCGACGGGCGTAATCCAGTCGCAGTCGACCTGACTTGAGTTACGACGTCGTGCGATTATCCAAAACAATGAGCGAGCGGTCACGTGCCAGTAACTGACAAATCAGCGCGAGGTAAAAATGAAATGCGGTACCTACCGACAGCATGGAAGCTGCCATCTTGAACAAGTAACATGATCACAAGTCACATGACTTTTATGACTTGACTGTGCTACGATCTAGTCGCAGGTGACCTGAACACGGTTACGATTCGCTGCGCGCAGAATGCCGCCTGTTCCAGGATGGTCGTACGCATTTTTCGTTTTTGTGACCTGACCGTGCTTGCGATCCAGCTGATGCCGACGACTGTTCCGTCGTGGCGCAAGCAATCGCAGTGTGACCTGACATCCGCACGATCTTTTTGATCGGCAACTGATCCCGCAAGTGAGTCGCAACTGCAGTCATGTCACACCAGATCGGCGACTGATTTGTTCCACGCTGTCGTGCCTCAGACGCCAAGTGATCCGGAAGAGTCAGCGTGCGCCTGTTCTGTGCCATCGCAAGGTCGACCTGACATCCGCATAAGAGTTAACTGAGGCGGGGTTGTTTTGATGCTGTTGTCATTTTTACACCAAGTTTAGTACATGTACATGTAGACAAGTCACTCATTGGATTCTTTACATTGCTGTCGTTTGATGTATTCTGTTTGCACACACATATGTATTTTCATCATGATGCAGGAAGCTCTTAAGAATAGTTAACTGCTCATTGACAATTGATTAAAACTCGTCACAACCGAAAAACATTCGGCACTCATTCAGTAATCAACACAGAAACTCATACCTCATGACAAAATGTGAAGTTCATTAATCCCAATTTTCATGTACACGTATGATGATTGTATTGAACTCTCGTGTTTTTTTGTGTTTTTTTTTACATTTCGATGTGCTTGTGTTGATTTACTGTGGTGCACTTCGTGCAATGTGCTTAGTTAAGAATGCAAATTAGTGCATCAATACAGCTGTATTTGTAATGATCATCCAGGCCATGTCGACGAATAAGGATCCGCTGTGCAAAGTAGTCGGGCCGGAAGTAAAAACAGTTGAAAATGGCTGTTGGGAATGTATTCCAATTAAATCGTTCATATAGCACACGAAAAATAAATACCCAGTATTATTCGAAAATGGGTGTGCAGTGCGCATGTATTTACCAGGGGATAACATTTTAACAGCTGGTCATTACATGTTACAATTCCTAACAAAGGTATAGGCCTACACGTCCCTGCTTCATGGTATCATCCATGGCGACCCATGCGCCAAACGACACATTAGGCCTCCGCAATGAACAAAGGATGAAATGTAATCGCACAACTCTCATCTTTGGAGAACTCGGCCTTGCAACCACCGATATCGCGATGTCCATCCTTTAGTCAGTGATAATAAAGTTCTTTCATCCCTAAACAACCGTCCTTTCAATTCCTTTGAAGTGGTTAGGCCAGCAGGTCCCGGATTCGAATCCAGCCCGGGCCATATATGGGATTTCATTCCTGCCCTTTACGACCGTCGCATGAGACAGAGCCGTGGTGCCTTCTACACTGTTTCTTTGCAAAGGCAAGTAAAAGACCCCATCCAAGTGAGGAACAGCCTACAAGCAATAGGCCTCGTTTGCCCCTGTTTCATTCAAAATGCTCGGACATGAACATGATTGGTGAAGGAGTGGAACTAAGCTCTGTTGGAGGTTGATAGACGGCCTTTCTGTAAATTCCTCGTCTTTTGGATAACGTATAGATGGAGATACATGTAGGTCTACATGTACTTAATAAACTCCTCCCGCAGTTTCGAACCGCTACCCACTACGCTACCCGCTATAACAAAAGGTGGCGTGGAAATAAACGCTGGGGCCGAGCGAACGTACTGGATATAACAAAAGGAAGATTTGTGATATAGATGGCAGCATAGCTTGTGGTGGTGGCAATGGCAGAGAACTAGGAATAACGTCCACCAACTGCATTGGCGTACCTACCATTCATTAGGATTTGACCATGAAGGACCGTACGCACCAACGAAGATTATCTTGAACTCAGGTTGAGACAATGGAAAAGTTGTGGCTCAACCTGAGTTCAAGATAATCGTCGTTGGTGCGTACGACTCAATGGGTCAATGTACATGTACTGGATACAAACCTCTGCATGAATTGATCTTATTCACCAGGGCCACAACAGCTTTTGCCAGTAGGCAACTAATGGGGATGGTGCATTTTTTTTATCCCGACAGCGCCGTCCTCATTGTCCAACAAAAGATTCACGAATTCGTACGGTTTCGAAGGCTTAGTGAGTATAAGGTGTCAGGTTTAGTAAAAAGAGCCTACTGCAACGATATAGCAAATAGCATGAATACATGACTATTCATGCGAATAATAAACTAAGTATGTCACTCGTGGATCAAGCAGTGAATGAAGGGCGTAGGCCTTTATTTTCGGCAAATATTCATAATGATGATATATCTATTCAAAATGACATGTAGAGCATTTCAAAGGCCCGATTTACTCGGTTAGCTATTGTGACTGGAAATCCATGTTGAAAAGAAATGACATGCTATTGAAATTTTAGGATGTACAAACGACGATAGAGGAAGTTAAAGGCATTTTTACCTCAGGTCACCTGGCGAGGTTCGTTTTGCTTCTTTTGCAAAAAGAAGAAGAAGAAGACGCAGCAGCAGCAGAGGGCCTAAATCAAAGCTGAATTTCTGTAAAATGAAATACCAGATAAGAAGAGGGACACGAACTACGGCCAGTCGTGTAATATCTGTCAAGCGTTGTGAAAACTCTTGACCTCGAATCTTCGGTTTCATTTGCTTTAAAGCCATTGTGCAAAGTTTGCATAGGGAGTCAACGATGCATGCCAGCCACATACATACATGGAATATTTGTTAAGTCCGTTTGATATATGTCTGACGTATCGATCTCAAATAAAGACGTGAGGACACTAAGTGTGATGGGCAACTGATCATCTTGGATTTTTTCTCTAACTTAAAGTGTTCTCATCACGCGTTCCACTTAGCAGGCAAAAACTACACCATGGGGGTTTTGAGACTGTTTATCGTAGTTTCTATACTTCTGATATCGACAGCTCTAGGACTTGGCTCATTCTTTACGCATTCGTGGATAAAATACACTGTTACACCGAATGCTACCGATCCAGAGTACAAGGCCAAGGTAGGCACGTCTTATATGTACCATACCAGGGGACGCGGATTGTTCTGGAACCAGCTGGATTCAACATCTTCATCGGCATCAGGTAAGGGAAAATGTTCATGAAAAAAGCACGGGCGATAATCTACTTATGGCATAATGGCATAGATCTACTTACATGTATACAGTACACTATGTAGTGGGAGACAGCTGAGACCTGATAATTCAAATAGATTCATGCCCATTTTGCCTACTCTCAATTCGCCTTCAAAACGTATTCATTTCTTATCCCAATTCGCCATTTCCCATGTTGCCTTTTCCAATCCTGCCTTATCCCATCTTGCCACTGTCTCTATTGGCATTTTCCGATTCCGCCCATGTCCCATGTCGAATTTGCCTCTGTATTAATTTGCAAATTTATTGGAAGAATCTGGAGCAAGGCCAGTTGAGACAAAGGCAAAATAGCACAAAGGCCAAATATGACAAAGTGAACTGCGAAAAGGCCAGATCAGAGAAGGCGAAATGGGAAAAGGCGAATTGAGAAAAGGCGGAATGGGCAGACACCTTCATATAACGCGAGATGTATTCTCACTTCCAGTAATCAAAGCCAACGATGCAAGCCCTTACTTCACCCTCATTTACAATCTCAGGCGACACTGTGGCAAACCATCTGCTGAATTCATGAAGCTGACAAGTGAGTATACACAACGGTCAGAATAATTTTTCCGACACCAACAAAGTCGACGTTTTGTTCTGTTCACTTTGTACCAATGTTAGAAACAGTGTCCTCTGCGTGATGTACTCGTAAACTCCCACTTAGATGTACATGTCCCACTCCTGAACTCGGAAAAAATGACCAAAGCTGCGTTTACCAGAAATCCGGAATGCGGTAAACGGGATGCGGAAGCAATATGTTGTATGCGAAAATGCATAGCATATACATGTACCGCTTCCACATTCCGCATTCCGGCTGTCCGGTAAACGCAGCGTAAATCCTTAGTTGAAGATAATGGGGTGGGGGTAATGGTCAGAAACAGTAATCTCCTGTCCACTTACTTGTCCCACTCCCGAGCGAGCCTGGCAAAGAATGACAGCGTGCGATATCTTCAACTTAGGATTTGGTCATTTTTTCCGAGTTCAAGAATGGGAGAGGTAAGTGGGAGTTTAGAGTATTTACTGCTCTGGGGCGGTATTCATAAAACTACTTAAGTCTAAGTATGACACTTATCCTTTGTTCAACAAAAAAGATAAGTATTATACTTAGACTTAAGTAGTTTTATGAATACGGGGCCTGACATCTTGCCAAAACGCTGATTCCCATACTCGAACTTTTGGATATTTGAAGAAATAACATTAAATGTGCTCTCCATGGTGACGTGTTCGTTTGCATTTGATTGACCCAGGTCAATATTTGCAATTAGTGGTAAGACAATATGAATCGAAGATAAAAACCACGCCTCGCCCTTTACAAACAAGCCCTTAGCTATTGGAGAAAATGACAACATCAAGAAATTTATCCTTTAACAATCAAATGAATTCAACTTGAGGCAATAGTGAGGTTCCGCAAATCTGACGAAACACGAAGTACGAAATACGAAATTGGACTTCATTTCCATGACGTAATGTATTTCAGGAGATGGCTGGTACCACAAATATCGCCTGCTGCAAAGTGCAAGAGCGTCTTTTAGCGGATGACGTCAGACCGACAGAGGTGTTACGGTGTATATTAAACTTTGAAATTATCTTTCGTTTTCACTTCGTAGATACGAAGTGGAAATTTAAACATTCAAGATGGACAACTCCCTCGATCTTGCATGATATGCTAAAAGACGCACTGGCAGCAGGGATGTTTGTGGTACCAACCATCTTCTGAATACATTACGTCATGGAAATGAAGTCCAATTTCTTATTTCGTACTTCGTGTTTCGCCAGATTTGCGAAACATCACTAATTGCTTTAGGAAATAATAGACGAACCTTGTTCGTATCTAGTCCGTTCTTTCCTGTATCCACAAGGCTGGGTAAAAAAGGTTGTTCTGGCGAGCAGCCTTTGGTCATCAGATGTTACAAAGACACCCGATAACCACATCCTGAGGTAATCAGTGGCCCTTCCGTCACCGTATTATGCGGTGACGAAGGGAGTGAGCGTTAAGACCCTCTGGTATTCTCAGGATGGGCAAACCGGAGGCTGGCTGGTTATTACACTGGTGGACAGAAATATTAGGACAGTGGCCAGTTTGAAGTTTGATGTAAGTTTCTGCCAGTTAAGAATCAGAAGAAGATGAAATGTTTTGGTTTGAATAAAGTCTAGAACACATTTTTGATCATATTTTAACTTTCATTTCTGCACTTCCAATGTGGATTGTTGTTAATTTCAAGTGATTTAAACACATGTCTTGTTATGACGTAACTGGTCAGACATGTTATGTAACACAATAGTGTATCATCAACCATGAATAATTAAAAGCTTTATTCGTAAGAAATAAAATGAAGAAAAAACGAAGAAAAACGAGTATTTGCTTGTAAATGCCTTTGATGAACAAGGGCGAGAATGGCCTTATTGTCATTAACCTCATTGCATAATTGCCATGATTATGTAATTCACTGGAATTGTAGCAAGGGGAAAGAAGGACCCTTCCCACAATGTATATGAACACAAGTTGAGTTCATTATTACATTCATTAACAGGCAGAAACTTACATCAAAATTCAAATTGGCCACTGTCCTAATATTTCTGTCCACTAAGTGTAGGCTGCATCCCGAGAAAACGTACTACTTGTCAACATAGGCCTACCCCTGAAATACCTTCTATTTGGTCATAATGTGTCACGTATTGAAAACATATCCAGGCAAATGAGCCCTTCACTGGCTACGACAAATTACCCCAAACCTTCTTCTATATTCCATGTCAGTTCCATTACTGATACAAATAAAGAAGACAGCTTTTCTTCTCTTCAGCTTTTATGAAATGTAGTGTCTACCTTCACATGGGTTATCTTGGGGGACTCGTCCTAGTTGTTCTAATGGTATCAATGTCTGCTGCTACTAGATGCAAATCAACGATGGGAGTGTCTCTCGGATTGCTGTTACTTACAGGTATGATTTCACTAACGTGGCTGAATACCATTTTTTAGGGTACTTATGACGACAGGGAACCCTCAGTGAGAGAGTCGTGGCGACGTATTCCGATTACAGAAATCTGTATAAAATCACTAATCTACAGTACAAATCTGTACATTCTTGTGATTAGAGTATATTCTAGTTACCCACCAAATAAAAAAGTCTTTCCTTGCAAACAAGGAACTTACATTATTGTGATTATATACCTTGGCATCCCGAATGTCTAACATCAATTAAATTATATTATCGTTCTTTCTTCTCATAGAATTTGCTGGAATTGCTGGTATTGTCCTCTTCCACTTGTACACCATGTATGAAAAGACAACGGAGGTGAAAGAACTGGATGGAATCGTTAGGAAGTCATGGACTACTGTACGTAACATGTGTTGGCCTACAATTTGGTTTCGGACATGCGATCTAGACGTCCATATGAAAAGTTCATTTAGTCAAATTTAAGCTTCATAAAAGCCATTTGGTTCCTCAGCCTCAGCTCTTCCAGCACTGGCAATATACATTTTCAGTACTACGTTACTGTCACAATCTTTTGGCGTAAGCAACATGTTCGGACTGTACTTACATGTAGACCTACACTACAGTATGTATCTACATGTATACTGGATTGTTCCCCCAATACCGCGCAGTCTACAAACGTAAAATTATCATACTGAGGCGGACACGGGCCTATTTTCCACGCCTACCATACCCATGCTCTTCACTCATGAATACTGATTTGATCAGTTGTACCCTCGTGAACTTGGCCAGGAATGCCGCCCTGGGAATATGGGGAATGCGGTAACAGGTGAACAATAGTCGATCAATGGCCAGGCAATCTAACAACCCCTGTTGATCACTCGGCGACTTCCGACGGGTTTTCCAAGACCGCCACACAATTACACGATTACCCTGATTGAAACGAACATCATCACCACAAAATGATTACGGCCAGTGGTAAAAGTGATTGACACTATTGACTGATGATCGATTGTGGACACTCAGCAAACTTTCTCCCAATGAGGTCACTACTCCAACCCCTCATCAATACTGCAATTTACCGCAGACCCCTCGTGACATGAATCCACCAATTATGAACCATAGTCACCTTTTCCTGGTATCCGCCCCCATTCATGGCGATTTCATACACTGTGCGCGGTATTGGGGGAACAATCCAGTATCTTCTTTGTTCATTGATAGTATTTTCTTGAATAACACCTAAACACTAACACATGCATTATGTAACTTTGCAGTTTTTGAACGACGCTACGAAGGAGTCATTCTCGTATTCCTATGGAGCACAGATTGCATCACTGATCACTTCGTTGATTTCAATTATTATTATGATTGCTTTCCTTGCCAAGTGGCCAAAGAAGAAGAACCATGGCGCTTTCGAACGACCCAAATGGTTGGGAAGTGAGCAAGGTAGGCGTATATGTGGTCAATCTGCGTGCTATTTAGAATAGTAGTAGAATCACGACTTTAGCGTACAGGGGCCGTATGCATAAAACATCTTAAGTGCAAAATTTCCCTTATCTTTTATTTGGAACAATTTTTATAGTTTAAGGGAAATTTTACACTTAAGATGTTTTATGTTTTATTTTTATACGGCCCCTGAACACAGAATGCCTTTCCTCTTTCGGCCCCTTTTACAACTCCACGAAAGTAGGCCTACATGTAAAAGATTTTCACTCGTGTTTGGTATTTTTCGTTAGTTAGCAAAAGTATTATATCGGATTTTTAATTCATCCACTGGCCACACGCCATACATTTACAAGTGGGCCCTGGCAAAAATGAATTACTTTGTACAGTACACATGTACATATATACTGAATGCTCATCCTCTCTTTCGCCAGGCACAGTTATCTACGGCGGATCCTTAGACTACAATACTCCAAGCGATATTAGGCAGAACGGTCAGACCGGTGACATCAGAAGACACTCTTGGTCAGGCTATTGGGAAGAACCGGCGGACAGGCAACAGGGACGGTTCAGAAATACTCCTATTCAGCAGTACTCGTCGTACTCCAATCTCGATCGTGTGGCACAGTCTAACCAGCGGCGGGCTAACTTGCCTAACACACGGCAACACTACTACACGAATAACCCATTGTATCCAATGCGATACTAGGCAGAACCAGACAACCATGAATCTTTCATAGATGGGGACCTATTGGTCTAAATGTTTTAGGCTATGGTCAAATACCAAGGGTATTAAGAGTCTGGAGCTTATTTGTGGTAAAGATGGAGACGGGTACGAAACACTGATAATGGGTCGTATGAATAAAGACTAGCAAATGCTTTTACTTGAATTTTGAAATACAAATGCACTAAGCAATGCTGTACAAATCTGAAATAAAAGCATTGCTTCAGTCTTTATTCATATTACCCAATGGGTGGATTGACATAACATGGTACCATGATAAAGACGTGACTCAAGGATATCCATATCTAATGTATAATGTGTAGATTTTTGACTTGATCATAATATTAGATATCTCGTTTTGATACGTTGATGATGTGATATAATAACAGTGTGCGTAGATTTGGTGCACTCTGTGTCATATGATAGAAAAAAATATATGTACTAATGTACATGTACATTAACAAAAACACTTTTAAGTTACGAATTAAACGTGACACAAGTTTCAACAATCAGGTACATTATTTGTTGTTAATAGCCGATGAAGTCCCTCTTAGTAAAAATTTCATTCACTGGATTATCTGCTTCTTTAGCAGGTAATGTTGAGCAGAAAGAGTTAGTTAGTTTATTTTAATAGTGACTACAAGAACTACAATACATCAAATAATATTACGTACATAGGCCCTATAGTACAGAAGCACTCGTTCCCAGCCCTTACGGGCTTCTTGATATCAATGGGTAGGTAGGGAAATTTTTATTTCTTTCTTCTTCCACACTCAATTGGCACACGATTCCAAGAAAACCACTCAATCACTGCAAAATCAAGCAGTACCATCATATAGTCAATGTTTGTATCCAGGTCTGAAAGGTTAAATAGTTTCAAAAAATTAACTTACGGTGGTTTTTGAAGACTGTTTTATCCTGAAGTGATGAAGTTAAATATTTCTTCAGTTTTTTGTTTGCTTCGGGCTGGTACGATGGATCCGTATCCAGCTCGACCACTTTGCCCTTCCTCTGATCTCTGAAGGCAGTCTCCCCCCGCCCGGCCTCTTTCCCCACCTCGCCCCCGCCCCTCCCCTCCCCTGCCCCGGCCCTGCCCTCCCCCGCCCCACCCCTGGGCCCCTCATTTGTCTGCCTTTCCTCTCTATCTGCCTACCCTGCATGTGTCCTTCACCATGAAGACATTCCAGGAGGATGGGAACCCCAAGAACCTGACTGAGTCATACCCCTCCTTGCCCTTTCTTCACTCAATTTCCATTTTCTGAGGTAGGGACCATCAAATTTGCTGTTAAGCAAATTTCACAGTTCTAGTTGTCACTTCAAATTACAGCTGTATAAAAAAAAGAACAAAACTTCGCGACTTCACTCATATTAATAAATTCCTGGTTACTGTGTGTCACATCTCAAAAAAAATGAGCACGCTGTGCCTGAAGCAGGGCAAGAACATATAAAATGTACCTCATCCTCACAGACATCGTTATTACAAAGAAAGGGGCAGACTCGATGACAAAGTTGGCCCAACATTCTCATCGAGTCTGCCTGTTGTGTCTCATCGAGTCTGCCTGAGTTTTCATACCGTCATATGGCCACCAGGAACTACATGAGAGATCATCATAGATCACAACCTTATACCAATAGACATTAAGATTGTCTTATACTGTTCAATCCATTCAGTTGATTCAGAATTACCTTGCATAGACGTACTATCATACATTATGCCTTTTCCCAACCAATCACTGCGATGATGAATAGATAGATATAAACCGGTTTGTAAAGTATATGAATCGTCATTCGTGACCTGTATCCTAGCACCTGCGATGAATAGGCTTATTCGGAAGTAATGGCCCCGCACTCGGGTACGTAGGAGCTTAGGAATTCGATGTTCAGCTCAGTGTGACGGTGTCAATCGCGGATCGTACAGACAAATATCAGATAAAGTTCGAAGGGTCACTCCTGTTGAAAGCATGAGAGGAGGAAGGCCAGGCGGAACACGTCACTTATGATCGTACAACCCGATAAACGGTGACAGAAGCGTCAAGATGGCGGAAAAACGTTGCACGCAGCACAGGAACAATATCATCTTAATATTGATATACATATTCTTCCTCTGTCTGGCTCTGGGGGCAGGACTTGTGGCCCTTTTTACTGATAACTGGGTGACATATGAAGTGAAGGAGAACAGGACTGCCGTGTATAATGCCAGTGCGGACACTTCCATGCTTTATCATACACGAAGTAGAGGGTTGTTTTGGATTGTGATTAAGGACCAAAATGTTAAACGTAAGTACAGGTAAAAATATAGTTGGTATTGGTAATTTGCTTCCAAGATTGATGATTGCTTCCATTTATACAGGAAGTCTTTTTTCTTGTAGAAAGTAGGCCTACTCTAAACTCCCACGTACCTGTCCCATTCCTGGACTCAGAAAAAAATGACTGAGTCCTAAGTTGAAGATAATGGGGTGGAGGTATGGTCAGAAACAGTAATGTCCTGTCCCACTCACTTGTCCCACCCCGGGTCTGCCAAAGAATGACAGCTTGCGATATCTTCAACTTAGGACTTGGTCATTTTTCTGACTTCAGGAATGGGACAGGTAAGTGCCTGGGAATTTAGAGTAATATATATGCTCATAACATCTGTGGTAACAGAAACTTGCTGTGATCAGAGACGGGGAAGTGTGCATGATGCCAATTTGTCCTTTGCCTGCCCTAAGAAGGGCGTTACAACCTGGGTCATCATTGCCCTCTCTATCATCTGCAGTCACAGCATGAAAGGATGACAGCAGGAACAACAGCCTTTTGGTAATGATCCTAGTATTGAGGCCTACGTAGGAGTAAAAGGTGTAAATGGGTGTAAATGTCGTCTAATCCTACGGAACACCGGTACCAAGGGTCAGCGATTAGGATTGAGGGTTAAGATTACGAGTAGGTATCAAGGGTTGTGGGATAGGGGCCAGGGGTTAGGATTCAGAGTGGACGGCATTCACCCCTTCAGCCCTACTATAAGTTCGGAATACAACATGTATATTCCCATTCCCAATACTTCTCCAAACGACAAGACTAGATTCGGACCACCACTACTATTTCATATAGGCCTTTATATACCATTTGTTCTCAAAATAGGTGAGAGCGTCTTCGGTCCCAATCCATTGTAAGGAAACACCAAGTACATGTACAAAATATGTATATGACCTATTTTCGTCGCGAGTAGAACCACCGCCCAATGATGTATGAGAGCCATTGAGATTCACACGAGGCCAGTAGAAAGATTGCCCCAAGGGCACAAATATAGAAACGTATGAAATATCGTAGGCCTATATAATACTGTCTGTATAGCATTTGTACGTAATCATTCAGCTTGATAAAGCTTTTATAGAAGAGGGTGTGGTCGCGCTAAATCACACCCGTAGGACGAGAAATATTCAGTTTTTGGTCGGCGGTGGTGAAGACGATAGGAAGTAAAAAATATTTGAGTCTTTATTGATATGATCTGCATTTTCTTCCGTGTATATTCATTTGATTAAATATTTCCTACAGTTGACCTTCCGCCATAGATATGAAGTAGGTAGGCAGGCTAGTTATGAAGGAAGTTGTTTGTTCATTGTTATCTCATGAACCCTCCTAGAATACATGTACTAAACATTCTTCAGCAAATAATCAGAATAAGCCATCCATTCGTTCGTGCGTATTCACGCCATCTCAAGAATGCGAAAGTATGTGATATTTCAAAAGATTCCTACTTGAGATTGAATACAATCCTTTTAATGGCTAGGCCTACATAATCATGAGGTTGTGCCAATAGATGAAAGGCCGGAGTGTCGTAAATTGCGGACCTATTGTGTAGGCCTAGATAGTACTTGGCTTGTGCATACAACCAAAGGGCGTAGACAGGTCTAGTTTGTTGAGAGGATTTAGTCATGCAAAAATGAGTATTACGTCAAAGTCCTCCAAATGGAAATCACGTTGCTCATGCCTTTGGCACGTCAAGGCGTAGTATTAAAAGAATTACATTAACCTGTTGAAATAGAATCTCAAGATACATGTACAGTGAATGTATTATACATGTATTATACATTTTTATAAATTTATTTTAAAATAAAATTATTATGAATTATTATTAATTTATTATAAGTAAATTTATTATAATTAACTTTATTATAAATTTAAAAATTATAAATTTATTATAATTTATTATAAAATGAACTATAATTTGAAACGTTAATTATAACAATTTAAATTCCCTGTTCTTTTCATTCGAAGGACAGCAATTTAAAGGATGGGGGCGTGCATGCCATATATTGTGATGGCGTGGTTGATGTTACGAACTAGGTACGGTAGTTTACACTGCATATGTAGAAAAGTGTTACACTCCTTTTCCGTATCCTTTAATATTCATTAATATTTCAGTTTTTTTACCTTTTATTATAGTCGTCCGTGATAGAGACAACAATCCTCGATTTGCTGTACAATACAACTACAATAACACTTGTGGACTTAATGTATCAGCCGGATTCTGGGATTTATCAAGTAGGTGGCAATTGTACTGTTTTCCTCTCAATCTCACAAAGCAGTAATCTGCAGTGATCTTATTCACAAAGCTCTCTTATGCCCCATCACACTGAGCTAGTTCTCAGTACGTTCTTGAAAAAGTTGCCGAACGGGCTTAAACTGTGTGCGAACTGAGTGGACGTACACTCATGGCCAAAAATAAATGGACAGCAGTTTATCTTGAATATCTCCAAACCAATGCGGTAGATCCCAACATACACAGTATAGTAGTAAATTTTTCTGGCTATCTATGGTATCAGCGTCGAAAAATTCCGCTAAACAAGCCGCATTTGAGAGAAGGAATTTTGTAAAAGCATGTTTTTTGCTACTTTTTTATTTGCAGGATTTCATTCAAAATTTTTATTTCACTGTGTTTCACTGTGTTCCAGGAATATTTGCTACAATATATGTCGGGACCAATTTTCTCTACTCCATTGGTTTGGAGATATTCAAGATAAACTGCTGTCCATTTATTTTTGGCCATGAGTGTACATGTAGTGGCAACTTTTTACAGTCTTTTTACGAACTTCATGGACGGGCTTGGACGGGACGGGTGCTCCTCAACTTCGAGACATTATTTGACCAACATTACACGTTCTAGCCGGTTTCTACGATTTTTATGACGGGGCAGGACGTTTTGAGAACTATTTCAGTGTGACAGTACCCTTAGCAGTTAGGAATTCGTAACATTCCAGAAGCTGTTGTGCGTCAACCATTGAACAATGGTTTAAGAGGACGCTACGAATGCGTAACTCTGAGTATGCTTTGTGAATAAGATCCCAGATTCTGGTTTCACTGTCTATAAAATGCGACCTGTAGAAGTGTAAGCTCACACTCAATAATTCAGTGGTATCGGCCTCCGCACGAACCCTCAACCACTGAAACACTTGGTGTGAAAGTCCGTTTCTGAATCGTTTCGGGTAGATGTCACTACCAGTTGTTGACGAACGCGCTCGATCAACCAGCCAATGAGCGATCAGCCAATAAGAAAATGTTTCATGTTTTCCCCCAGTTGCGTGAAATACTGGTCGCTGATTGGTTCATGACAGTTTGCGCCATCTAGTGTTCAGAAACATGCTTAGGCCCCATCTGTGCCAGTGGTTGAGAGCGTATAACTAGTATTAAGCTCGAGGCCACTGGGGACGAGTGTATAGTGTAAGCTGAAATGACCGAACAAGTTGTTTCTGCTTTTCAGTGATGATGAAGTCCAGTGTATCATTACATCTCGTCTACTTGGTGATAGTTGCCCTGTGTGCCTGGATATCCGGTTTTGCTCTTATATTCGGCATCGTCAATCTTAAAATTTCTGTGATAATCCTAGTGCTTGGAGGTAAGTAGGAAGAATATCACGATTATCGCACATTCCCTGAGTTATTTCAAGATGTCCCCTTGCCGCCTCATAGACCAAGTATATGCCTGCAATGCACAGATATGTGCATATTGTCGAGAGACCTCAGAGAGAGCTTGTGTGGCTGCAGTCATTCTGCACATGGTGGATTTGGGCATTGAAGAAAGAAAGATGACCACCACTCAATTGTTCTACAAGGGCGTCCTCAGGTTTTCTGAAGGGGGAGGGGTCGGAGTTTTTAAAGGCGGGACGTAAGCGCGTGAGCGGGGACTAAAGGCCCTCGTCCCGACGGGGGGTCTGGGGGAAAATTTGAAAATCTAGATACTCGGAGACGCGTTCTGAGTCCTTTTCCGGTGACGTTTTGTTCCTAAAACTCCTCAGCGCGTTAAAGGGGACGCCCGTGCCTTAGAAGCATTTAAAATCGGCATATCTAATGCTTGGCCCTCCCTTTTCAGAGGTTGCCGGCATCATTGGTATGGTCCTTTTTCACTATTACCTGAATTTCGAGAAATCAAATGACGTTCCAGAGATGGCCAACACTGCCTACTACTTTTGGAACGAGGTGAGTTAAAATTGGAACTACAGTTTGTCAACTTCGTTTCCTGTCGGATTCATTAGGGAGGCTTCGCAAGTCTGACGAAACACGAAGTACGAAATACGAAATTGTACTTCACTTCCATGACGAAATGTATTTCAGGAGATGGTTGGTACCATAAATATCGCCTGCTGCAAAAGCGTCTTTTAGCGTACCGGGTATGACGTTAGACCGATAGAGTTACAGTGTACATGTATACCTGTATTAAACTTTGAAATTTATCTTTCGTATCGACTTCGTACATGTAGATACGAAGTGGAAATTTAAAAATTCAAGATGCACCGTACATGTAACTCTCTCGGTCTTACATGACATGCTAAAAGACGCACCGGCAGCAGGGAGATTTGTGGTAGCAACCACTTCCAGAAATACATTAGGTTCTGGAAGTGAAGTTGAATTTCGTATTTCGTACTTCGGGTTTCGCCACATTTGCGAAACCTCACTATTGTTGATGTATACATGATGCTGTATTGTCAACAGCCTTCCAGATGTTTGGAAATGTTGACAAAGATACCCTTTCAATGATAGAGTGAACTGTTATATGGTTTCCTCTGAATCACTTTCAGTACCTCAAGACCAACACAACGGAAAAGTTCTCCTACTCATTCATGCTTCAATGGATATCAATAGGAATCGGCCTTATCACGGTACTTTTGGGGATAATCTTCATCCTAACGTGGACGGTCCCGAAACCAAAGCAGCCAAAGTCCGCGGTAATGACCTATATGAACGCCCATGACAACCATGCTTACGATAAAGAAGACTTCCAACGTACAAATCCGAGGACAAACGAATATCGCCCATCGCCAAGGCCAGAACGCCGTGAGCTTCCAGTCGCCCAGAACCCTATCCGCCGGCCGTATGCAAATGGTCCTGACTTTGATGATACCAGGCGACGCCCAGTTGAGGACACCCGTTATGACTATCGTGAAGCCGTTCGGGATTTTGGTCCGCGACAACAGTACCCACAGACCGATCAGTCATTTTATCCAAGGTTTTAAATTTACAGAATTTTTTCTCAGGTAACTCAAACTGAGTGGCTCCCAGTCTTACGGATTCCGGTTTGTTCAATATTAAAACTCTCTTTCAAATGTAGGCTACATCAACATAATGGTCGTCCACGACGTTTGGACTGTCAAGTTTATAAGTTCTTTGGGCAACCAAGTGAAGAGATACTCATGTTTGATACCGGTCGTATTCGTAGAGGTTTGTTTCATGATCCAAACCATGCCATTTCTGAAAAGGAAGTGTAACGACACGTAGAAAACAAAATGGTGGAATGGATATTAGCAATATATAGCCGTGGTTACACTGCATAAAATCCCCGGGATTTTTTTGCGGTCACACCTATGAATTGCCGGGCTTCGAGAAACCCGTGTCTGAAAAACACGGGTTTTTGAGACTGCAAGCTCGCCGTGCTTTTCGAAATACCCGTGTTTACGTTAGTTCTTCGCACGGCTACAGATGGCGCAGCCATTAAGTAACGTCGTTTTCGCGCCTCCAATAATGTGGACAATGCAGAAATGACCGAAGAGTCAATGCATGCAGCGCAACTGTCGCCGGGCAATGTAGTAGTGTGACCTCTGGACGGGATTTTCGTACACACGGGTTTGACACGGCTCTGGAAAAACACGGGTATTTTCAACAGTTGTAACCTTAGCTTATGTGTACATGTACGTCAAGTGTTATACTATAAGGTAAGGTGGTGTCATTTGCTCCTTGCGCTGATCGTTGGCTGTCTTTTAACCATGCCGATAACGTTAGAATAGAAAATCTATGAGGCGAGTGTACAAAGTTTTGGTAGAATTGACCACGAAATATGACATAATCATGATGAACGTGAGTAACTGACCGACCTTGTACTTTCAATATTCTCGTGTAGGCCTAAGAATCACTCCATATCTATATGAGAAGTATTCAGTGAATCACTGTACATGTATGTTTCATACAGTTTGTTACGTCGTCATGCTGAACGTAGTTTTGAATAAACATACAGTATATACGGCATGTCTTGATCCTTCTTCATCTTTATGCAGACCTACATCATCACAGCTACACAACGTGCGTACATGCATATCTATAGAATATATCCCATTTTTGCCAATATAGTAATGAGACAATGGGTGATTTCAAAGTTGGTTTTAATATACCGGTTTTACAAATGCTTTAATGCATTGTAAAGCCGGTGTTAAAACCAACTTTGAAATCACCCATTGTGACATCTGATCTGCCTACATGTATGTTAAAAACAGACCCTGATGACCTTCTCTGTTATCTATTTTTGATAGCATCATACATCTGAACGCCATATCCCTCAACTCACCTTTATTAAATGTATGTGCCATTGTTGCCAGGAACACAAGTCATAGAGTCGCTTTCCGCTGCTCCGAACACCTCTGAACAAAGTTTTCCGTGGGACACATCTACACGTACATGTATGTATACGGAACTGAGTTCGGTGATCGAGGTGCGGTTTCATCGCGGGCACAACTGAGGGCGTTCCGAGCACGTGGTAAATAATACGGTGAACAGAAAAGAAACTTGTTGCAATATGACGCAATCAACGGACATTTCGTTGGCGTGGACGACACAGACGAAGGTTTATGAAGGTCTTTTGCTATTTTACAACATCATCATGAAGTATGTATGGGTATTCATCGTGACAATCGGTGTGCCAGGAAACATCATTTCCATCTTAGTCGCTAACAGGAAACACAACCAGAGTCTTTCGCCGTGTGTCTACATGACCGCTATGGCGGTGGTAGACACGACATTCCTCCTTTCGAGACCATTCTTTTTCCTCTTCACCAAGTGGGGACCAGGTTATAGTATTGTCAATGGAAGAGAATGGATTTTAAAGTAAGTAAGGCACGTCAGATGCATCGTAAAATGCATGTATCTTCACCCATTTGTCAACTGAGCAAACCTGCGATGCTAAAGCAATCTTGGGCAATGTGCCATTTTGACAGATATTCATTTCCCCGTTTTTTCTATTGAAAATAGTGAGGTTTCGCAAATCTGACGAAACACGTAGTACGAAATACGAAATTGGGCTTCATTTCCAAGAGCGGTAATGTATTTCAGGAGATAGTTGGTACCACAAATGTCCCTGCCGCCAGTGCGTCTTTAAGCATATCATGTGAGACCGAGAGAGTTATGGTGCATCTTGAATTTTTAAATTTCCACTTCGTAGATACGAAGTGGAAACGAAAGATAAATTTCAGAGTTTAATATACACGTAACTCTATCGGTCTAACGTCATACGCTAAAAGACGATCTTGCAGCAGGCGACATTTGTGGTACCAACCGTCTCCTGAAATACATTACGTCATGGAAATGAAGTCCAATTTCGTATTTCGTACTTCGAGTTTCGTCAGATTTGCGAAACCTCGGTAATGTTTATGGAAGTGCAGTTTTGAAGCATTTACTTGATACTTTTCCAGGATTGAATGGTACATCGGGTATGACTGTGCCATACTCTCCGGTCTGTTTCTTGCTGGGATGTCAGTTGATCGTTTGATTGCCGTCCGATTTCCTATGGCAGTCCAAAGACTCAGCACACCCTCCAGAGCTCGGAAGGTTGTCATAGCGCTTACTGCAATAATCACAATACTAAACCTCCACATGCTGTACGTCTTTGTATACAGAAAGAATAGAGCAGGTACACTGTTTTGAAGCTATTCTAGTTGTAATTTTAGCAACGTATTGTCGACAACGTTGTGTCAATTTTAAGTTACCACCGAAATTCCCCCAAAACATGTAAATAATTCCTTGTCTTGTCATATTTACGTATATACTTTGGGCAGTTCTTTCATATACAGGGTGGGGCAGAGAAAGTGTCCCTTGAACAATAGGGAAACAATAGAAATGCTATTTTTCGAAGGACACTTTCTCTGGCCCACCCTGTAGAAAGAATAGAGCAGGTAAATTCTTGTCTCATCAATCATGCAGATATCGGTGTAATATTTTTTCACTGCCCCCCCCCCCCCGTTTGCCAATGCCTCCCAACAAAAGATTGGCGGATTGAGCTGCAACCTGACAATGGGGGAGGCACTGATAAACCTGTCCCTATTTTTGAGAGTGCGTCAAACAAAAAAGCGGACACTAGCATAAGGGGGGGGGGCATTCTCAGTCATCACACCGGTACATGCAGTGTCAGACCAAAGTCCATGATGACGTGGCGATGGGAATACATGGTATCAAATTGCAAAATTTTCTTGACATCTGTATTCGTAGTCCACACCGTTTGGACCAGACGTCCGTCTCGGAAATATATACTCTAAACTCCCACTTACCTGTCCCATTCCTGAACTCGGAAAAAATGACCAAATCCTAAGTGAAGATATCGCACGCTGTCATTCTTCGCCAGGCTCGAGAGTATAGGACAAGTCAGTGGACAGGACATTACTGTTTCTGACCATACCTCCAGCCAATTATTTTCAACTTAGGATGTAGTCATTTTTTCCGAGGT
Organism: Notospermus geniculatus; assembly: GCA_002633025.1. NCBI lineage: Eukaryota > Metazoa > Nemertea > Pilidiophora > Heteronemertea > Lineidae > Notospermus > Notospermus geniculatus. Next base: position 371,067 of record NMRB01000108.1, read on the forward strand.
CAGGAATGGGACAGGTAAGTGGGAGTTTAGAGTACATTCCATATTTCAGGCGCTGAGATTCTGTTAGTTCAAGTACCCGGTTATCCCGCTTTGGAAATTGTCACTACCTGGTATCACCTCGTAGTTGGAACCATGATTCCTTTCATTATTATCTGTGTGAGTAACGTTGTTATCATCATCACAATAAGACAAGCCTCGGAACAGCGGAACGTGATCAGTCGTGGTCAAGGCAAGCAGACGGACAGTACCTTCCTTACTCGAATGCTCATCTTCGTCAGCATAGCTTATATGATAACTTCAATGCCGTACAGGCTTTACTATATCATTTTTTCCAACGACCCTCGGATAAGTAGGCAATACGACATGTCGGATGAGTACTGGTTTTTGCGATATAATGTTCAAGTTGGGTTTCTTTTTCAATTTTGGTGTACGAACTACGCCGTGAACTTCTACCTGTATTGTATTGGTGGTGGCAAGCGATATAGGCAGGATACGGCGGAGGTGTGTAAGAATTTAATTCTCTGTATAAAGAAAGAACGAAATGCCCGTTAGAGAATTTGCGTTCTCCACAATAAATATTTCGTGATGAATTGACGTTTTGGGTATCATGGGGGTGACATATGGCCGACTTCCTAAGAAGGTTCAATATCATTATAGGCTTTAATCGTAGAAAATAAATGCTGGACATCCAGACTCACAAGGCATGTCAGCAAAAAAACTTGATGTGGTCATGTATAGGATATAGACGACGTAATGTACATCATTGGAGGAAACGCTTCATGCAACACCTTACCGGAAATAACTAAATCATATACATACGTAAATAACATATTCTATTTTTGCCAATAATAATGAGACAATGAGATCTCATCTGCCTATGCTGAAAACAGACTTCGATTACATGTACTTCTATAAATATATTACATTAACATCCTATATTAATAATATCTAAGGGACATATCCCTCAACGCACGTTATATGTGCTTGCTCCACTGTAGCCAGGAACAGAAGTGGTAGAGTCACTTTCCGTTGCTGAGAACACCTCTGAACAAAGTTGGCCGTGGGACACAGAAACGGAACTGAGTTCGTTGGTCGAGGCCGGGGTGCAGTTTCCTAGCGCGCACTACTGAGGGCGGTCTATACGTGGTAAAGACGACGATGAGCGGAAACGAATCTTTCAGTATGACAGAACCAACGGACACTTCCTTGGCGTGGACGACACAGACGAAGGTTTATGAAGGTCTTTTGCTATTTTACAACATCATCATGAAGTATGTATGGGTATTCACCGTGACAATCGGTGTGCCAGGAAATATCATTTCCATCTTAGTCGCTAACAGGAAACACAACCAGAGTCTTTCGCCTTGTGTCTACATGACCGCTATGGCGGTGGTAGATACGACATTCCTCCTTTCGAGACCTTTCTTTTTCCTCTTCACCAAGTGGGGACCAGGTTATAGTATTGTCAATGGAAGAGAATGGATTTTAAAGTAAGTACGGCTAACGAAACAATTTGATTGCTGAAATCTCAGCCGGTGGACTTTGATTTCGCTTTGATCTCGTTGGAACAGTTCAAAGTTGCTTCCCGAGACAATTCTTGCTGAATGATTTGAGATGATGATAGAATATTGAACCAATGCGGTTTTCTTCTTTCCATACGTTCTTGCCTCACCTTTTCACACACAGGAACTCCGCACTGAATTGTTTTTAACTTGCACCTGCATTGAACGAGATGTACAATAATAGGGAGGTTTAGAAATCTAAAGGCTCGTCTACACGATCATACATTTGTTCAAAACATCATCATACATTTGTATGATGATGTCCAAGCTTGTTTGTCGATTTCTGTCTTGTGACAATGCAGCTAAAATTTTGAACATCATCAAACATTGTTCAAAACAGCATCATACACTTGCACGATGATGTTCAAGTTTGTTGTGGATTTCGATCTACAGTCCAACATTCATGGACTTTGTATGATGAAGTATGATGGAGAAAGGATAATGTTGGATGCTGTTCAAGTTTGTTGGGAAAACCGTCCACACGATCATCAATTTGTGCCTGAACATCATCACACATTTTTTTTGGGGATGTTTTGCATTGGCAAGATGAAACATGCAGCTAAATATTTGAACATCATCAAACATGTTCAGGTTTGTTGGGAAAACAGTCCACACGATCATACATTTTGTCTTGAACACCATCACACAAATTTGAACATCATCATACATGTTGGTTTGCTGTTCAAGTTTGTTGGGAAAACAGCCTACACAATCAAATATCTGTCCATGAACATCATCATACAAATGTATGATCATGTTTTGAACAAATGTATGATCGTGTAGACAGGCCTTTACGATAAACGTAAACTTTATGACAACGTTATTTTTCATACTACAGTGCACCCTCGCTCTTACGAACCTCGATTCTACGAACTCCCGGATATTACGAACCGAACGTCTGGCTCCCAAAATTTCATAACATGTAATTTGTACACATTCATTAGATTTTATATTGCATTTTAAGTACAAAAATAACGTTCTCGTTATCGTTTCATTTTTAAACCTCCCTAGTAACACGTTATGTACACGTACATGTACATTGTCACAGTGTTACAAATTTGATGGTATAAAAGCTTTTTCGGCTGTGACTCCTTTGTTTAGATGGTCATATGGCTTCAGGTCTTAGGAATAGCTACCCATGGATTTGGCAGTGTTGTAAACAAAACGCTCATCACTGAAATTTCATGGATTGCTTAACCAATCCTGAAGCATTAAGTCACCTGTACTTTTCTCCAGGATTGAATGGTACATTGCGTACGATTGTGCCATCCTGTCCGGTCTCTTTCTCGCCGGGATGTCAGTTGATCGTTTGATTGCCGTCCGATTTCCAATGGCAGTCCAAAGACTCAGCACACCCTCCAGAGCTCGGAAGGTTGTCATAGG
>NMRB01000108.1:374290-407145 GCA_002633025.1 Notospermus geniculatus
TAGGGCTACGTTCCATATTTCAGGCGCTGAGATTCTGTTGGTACATGTACCGGGCTACCCCGCCTTAGAAATTGTCACAACCTGGTACCATCTCGTAGTCGGAGCCATGATTCCGTTCTTTATCATCTTTGTAAGTAACGTTATGATCATCATTACCGTGAGGCAAGCTTCACGAGAGAGGGACGCGATAAGCCGTGGCCAAGGCAAGCAGGCAGACACCACGTTCCTCACTCGCATGCTCATCTTCGTCAGCGCTGCGTACATGATAACATCGATGCCCTATCGGCTTTACTATCTTATCTATTCTAATGTCCCGTGGATTAATAGGCAATACGACATGTCGGATGAGTACTGGTTTATGAGATACAATGTTCAAGTTGGGTTTCTTTTTCAATTTTGGTGTACGAACTACGCGGTTAACTTTTACCTGTATTGTATTGGAGGTGGCAAGCGATATAGGCAGGATACGGCGGAGGTGTGTAAGAATATTCTCTGTAGGCCTTTAACAAAAAGACAGAATCACGTTAGCTAATCTACTACACTCGTCCCCACTGTTCAGTTGGCCATTGGTATAGACCACTGAACACTTGCATGATTGGCGCCAAAAGTGAACGATCATCAATAAACGGCTTTAGACGAGGGATCCAATCATAAGTCATCATCACAGGTCATCATAAGTCATCGTAACCGACGCCGCCGTAACACACTTTCTGATTGGCTGAGACACGTGTACAAAATGTACCCTGTACATGTAGATCTATATTCATTCTCGCGGCAGATTCCAAGCGGGGATTCCCCGAATCGGACAGCTAACGCCGTCTATTAGTGATACTTTGAGGATCGCATCATCTGAAGTAGTTTCAGAGCGTGGGTAATGTAGTGGGTAGCGGTTTGAAACTGCGGGAGAAGTTAATCTACAGTACATGTATGTTGCCAAGAATGAACATCGGAAATAAAAACGTATCATTTACTTGTGCTGTAGGCCTGTCGTTTTGTGCATAACTCAGTACTCCCCTAAGAAGTTTAGTTTTTCCTCATAACAAAATGAGGACGACGATACTGGGTCACTAATATAGTGCCACTATAGTGCCATGTATCTACGTTGTCAATGGTTATACAAGTTTGAAAAAAACTTTTTTGATTATGCACGCATTTATACCAAGTACAAACAACTCATTGTGTGCACTATCAGTTAGTGACCACATCACAGAGATATCTGGGCTATTTTGGGATGGTACAAAAGGAGATAATCTGATTTAATTTTGTATTGTTTAAAGTTGAAATAGCGGTCAGCATATTGTTATTTCTGTCATTGTGGAGTCTTCTATCAGAAGGCTGTGACAATGAACTGTTTTGACCAAGGAATGGTTTCATGAGCGAGCACGACTGGCGTCGATGAACACGGCGGGGCGATCTCGTTTGCACTGGTGATATATGGGTTTTCTCTCACACGGAACTGCATTGTCGGAAGGAAGGAATTCATCGGAAAATAGGGCTCTCTTGACCCTTTGCAAGGCTGTAGAAACGATGAAGCCTCCAACGAGTCGACTTCCGGGCGTGACGAAAAACCAACACGTTACAACATGGTAATGGCTGGTCGGTGGATCACACCATGTTCAAGACCTCTTGATTGGAGTATAATGAGCTTGACGACGAGATAAGGAAGATTGCTTTCAGAGAAAATGACGACTACAGCGGTGACTTTTTCAGCTTTGTCTATTTCAGGAAGTGGCCATCTCGTATATGAAGAGCTTTGGGTGTTCTACAATCTTCTCGTGAAGTATGTTTGGATGTTTCCTTTGATATTTGGTGTCCCTGGTAACATCATCTCGATTCTAGTTGCCAATAGAAAACGTAATCAAAATCTTTCACCCTGTGTCTACATGACTGCCATGGCAGTTGCAGACACCATGTTACTTCTTATGCAACCCTGCTTCTTCTTGTTGACCAAATGGGGTTTGGGTTCTGGGATTGTTCATGGCAGAGAATGGATTTTTAAGTAAGTATAGCGAATGAGGTACCACATGTACAAAACTGACCATCAACTAGGCCTACATGTAGGCTATGTGAAGGTGATTTGGCCTTTTTCATACCAGGCATTGGCAACTTTTACCAATCGCGTCTGGGAGTTGCCGATGTCAAAAACGTATGTTCAGAAACCTAGCATGTCCTAACGACTCCTCATATTCCCCCAGGCTCGAATGGTATATTACGTACACCTGCGGTATGCTCTCAGGGCTGTTCCTCGCCGAGATGTCAATTGATCGCCTGATTGCTGTCCGATTCCCGATGGCCGTCCAGAGGCTCTGCACGACGTCCAGGGCTCGAAAAACGGTCATCGTCTCTGCAACTCTAATCACAGTACTTAACCTCCACATGCTGTATGTCTATAGATACATAAATAATGCTGGTAAGTAATATCATCTGTATCATGGTAAATACGAAGTGGACGGCTCTTTCCCCTGAGTATGTCAACACTTCAACCACCACCACTACTCTTCATTCCACATCCGATTGGCGCGAGGTTTTCAGCCGATATCTCCGCATCGCCTGGGTCAAAATTGACATATACATCAATCGATTTGTCTTTTTTTGTCGCTACAGGCATCATCGCTGTCATTTTCCCTAAAAACCTGACATAAAGAAGTTCTTTCATCAATATGCGTGTTTTCAGCCGAAGTGGCGGCCATTTTGAAAGGACGCAATGCATCGCGCACGTGTTAACTGCACTGAACATCGCGGCAAATGATAAGTGGGTTTTGAGAAAGGGATCCGTTGTGTCGGATATACGCGAAAAATGAAGATAGCAGAAAGATACCGACAAGAAAGATAGGATGATTGATGTATTTTTTGTCAAATTTGACCCAACTGTTGCGGAGATATCGTTCATAAACCTCGCGCCATTCGGATGTGGAATGAATAGGAGATTGCTAGTTTTCCCGCTCTGCTTTAGTAAAAAGAAACGTTCCTCATTATTTACGCTGCTTCTCTTTTACTCATCATAAGATCATTTTACACATCAAGTAAAACACGAGAAAATACGGCTCAATCTCTTTCACGGGAGTCTTTTTTCCAGGCGCAGAGCTGTTGATAGTATCAGTCCCAGACAACCCGACGCTTGAGATTCTCTCCACGTGGTTCCAACTAATCATCGGAACGGTGCTACCGTTTTTTATCATCCTCGTCAGTAACATTATCATCATTATCACAGTAAAACGAGCCTCGGAGGAGAGGAACAAAATCAGCCAAGGTCAAAGTAAACAGTCGGATACGCGATTCCTTACGCGCATGCTCATATTTGTCAGCGTCGCTTACGTCATAACTTCAATGCCTTATAGGCTTTACTATCTTGTCTATTCTAATGTATCTTGGATTAATAGACAATATGACATGAAAGACGAGTACTGGTTTATACGATACAACGTTCAAGTTGCTTTTGTTTTTCAGTTTTGGTGTTTTAATTACGCAGTGAATTTTTATCTGTATTGTATTGGAGGTGGCCAGCGGTATAGGCAGGATACTGCCGATGTGTGTAGAACAATTCTGTGTATGAAAAAAGGATAGCACATTCAAGGATCGAAATACCAAGTTGTCAGTCGTATCTTGTCACCCAGTCCTAGGCGGCTGTTCGTGTGGGGTGGGGCTCGTGTGGCCCTCTACTGTGTATTCCATGAACTTCACTGTTATTTGGCCGCCGCAGTTCATGGTTCAACCATAAAGTTCATGGTTCATTTTTTCCTGGGTTTGTTAATGCTTAATGCTGATTTATCACCAGGGGTCGCAAGGCTAGTTCCCTTGGCCGCAAAGTGTCATGTTGTATTCCGACCACGTGACATTTTGTCAGTGATCGAAGGGAACTGGCAAGTGGGAATAAGTTACACACGTGCATAGGCCATGTGTATACCGTAGAATCACCTTTCTCCGGTCAGATATGTCAGATATGCAAGGCCACTGATTATTCATTGGCTGTTCGTGCCCCTTTTCGTGAGCGGCCAATGACAGTTCGCCATGCAGTCCCCGTTGAAGTCATGCCACTGTGGCGATGACTCCGCTGTGTCGATTTCAATGACTGTGAGGGTAGCGTATTGTTATTGACTTTCGGACGTTGGTGAATTGATCATGCGGGAATCGTTGTCTCGTCAACGCGAAGACACGCCGATACAAATAGAGTATAATTGTGCGGTCAGTAATCCGGGGCTATGCTCATGCATAATCATGACGAAGGTGTTTCCCATTGAACTTCGAAGTTTATAATGAAGTGACCGGAGAGAGGTGATTCTACAGTATGTGCATAGTACAGGACCTGATCATGCCCAGGCGCAAATGAAACAACAGTCAAGTGGGGGTGTCTTTACTGCTTTTCTCAGAGGGGCCTGGATTGAAGCACTATGAAAATTCACAATGATGGCTCGCCCTTAAAGGGAGACATGCGAAAAATATTGCCCGGCGGGCACAAGTTGTCTTTGTTTTGATTAGCGCACATCGCCATCTGTTAATACGCGGTGACACTACGCTGTAGCACAGGCCCGTGGAGAACTATCAGTGAGTTTAGAACACGTACCTATTAAACCAAAAACACTAGTTTGTAAAAAATACACCCCGAGCTCACGGATTTGTGAGTAGCTCGTGGTGTGTTTTTAGATACGTGTTGTGTTTTTAGATACGTTTGGTTAGATACGTGTTCTAAACTCACTGATAGTTCTCCAGGGGTCTGTGCTACAGCGTAGTGTCACCGCGTATTAACAGACGGCGCTGTGCGCTAATCAAAACAAAGACAACTTGTGCCCGCCGGGCAATATTTTTCGCATGTCTCCCTTTAATGTGTAGTACGTTGTCGTAAAGTTTACGTTTACCGTTTGATTTCTAAACCTCCCTATTGTCTACTGAGCAAACCTGTAATGCTAAAGCAATCTTGGTCAATGTGCTGAACAGCTGCATTGGTGTCATTTTGACAGATATTCATTTTTTCTATCTTTTTTTCTATTGAAAGTGTTTATGAAAGTGCAGTTTTGATATTTTTCCAGGATTGAATGGTACATCGGGTATGACTGTGCCATACTCTCCGGTCTGTTTCTTGCCGGGATGTCAGTTGATCGTTTGATTGCTGTCCGATTTCCTATGGCAGTCCAAAGACTCAGCACACCCTCCAGAGCTCGGAAGGTTGTCATAGCGCTTACTGCAATAATCACAATACTAAATCTCCACATGCTATACGTCTTTGTATACAGAAAGAATAGAGCAGGTACACTGTTTTGAAGCTATTCTACATGTAGGTTGGTTGTAATTTATTAGCAATGTATTGTCGACCACGTTGTGTCAATTTCAAGTTACCACCGAAATTCCCCCAAAACATATATTAAATAAATCCTTATCTTGCTACATGTATATACATTGGGCAGTTCTTTCATATACAGGGTGGGCCAGAGAAAGTGTCCCTTGAATAGTAGGGAAACAATACAAATGCCATTTTTCGAGGGACACTTTCTCTGGCCCACCCTGTAGAAAGAATAGAGCAGGTAAATTATTGTCTCATCAACCATGCAAATATCGGTGTAACATTTTTTCACTGCTCCCCCCCCCCGTTTGCCAATGCCTCCCAACAAAAGATTGGCGGATTGAGCTGCAACGTGACAATGGGGGAGGCACTGACAAACCTGTCCCTGTTTTTGAGAGTGCGTCAAACAAAAAAGCGGACACTAGCAGAAGTAGTCTCGCTTGGCCAGACGCTACGGGCTCACCCCTTCGGTAAATCACACTCCGCGTCTGGCTCTTTTAGAGGTTAACAGTCGTGAAGACCGCGTGGTGGCAGCACGGGTCCTTGGGTTTTCCCAACCTCGTTCGCTTTCTGACAATATGGCGAATGGTCCAAGGTCTCACACACCAGTGAGGCGCCCAGGCTACCATGGAGCCTGACTTGGAGCGACGTCGATATTCACATCATCATCTTCTAAAGCATGTAGCGCCGACAATATCGTCATGGCACACATCATGGCATACATTTTTGAAAAGCTTACAGCTCAGAGAACACATCTGGCCAATTTTCAAAATCATCCAACTCTGTATTGATTGCTGAAGGTGGCAATTCCAAACCCGACACGTGCCTTGAAAATGGCAAAAAAAACTGGAAATCTACTCCAAGGCCTACAAACTTCACAATTACCATGGTATGAGAAAAAAAATTTTCTCAACCATGTGCTTGTCTCATAACAAATCCAAAATGCATGCATTTTGGATATGTTATGAAAAAATGGGGGGTCACTGCGGCGTTTTTTTCGCTACGGCCCTTCAAAATCTCACCTTCATAATTCGCGCCATTGAACAGGAGTCGACCTTGACCGAGCTACTTTTCAGCTATAAATAGCTGACCAGGCATGAACACTGTATTCTTGCGCACAGGGCACTGATAATTTGCTCATCAAATCTCCAAAACTANCATCATCACAATAAGACAGGCCTCGGAACAGCGGAACGTGATCAGTCGTGGTCAAGGCAAGCAGACGGACAGTACCTTCCTTACTCGAATGCTCATCTTCGTCAGCATAGCTTATATGATAACTTCAATGCCGTACAGGCTTTACTATATCATTTTTTCCAACGACCCTCGGATAAGTAGGCAATACGACATGTCGGATGAGTACTGGTTTTTGCGCTATAATGTTCAAGTTGGGTTTCTTTTTCAATTTTGGTGTACGAACTACGCGGTGAACTTCTATCTGTATTGTATTGGTGGTGGCAAGCGATATAGGCAGGATACGGCGGAGGTGTGTAAAAATTTAATTCTCTGTATAAAGAAAGAACAAAATGCCCGTTAGAGAATTTGCGTTCTCCAGAATAAATATTTCGTGATGAATTGACGTATTGGGTATCATGGGGGTGACATATGGCCGACTTCGTAAGAAGGTTCAATATCATTATAGGCTTTAAAGGGAGACATGCGAAAAATATTGCCCGGCGGGCACAAGTTGTCTGAGTTGTAGCGCCGTCTGTTAATACACGGTGACACTACGCTATATCACAGGCCCCTGTAGAGCTATTAGTGAGCTTAGAACACGTATCTAACCAAAAAACACTAGTTTGTAAAAAACACACCCCGAGCTCACGAATTTATGAGCTCGGCGTGGTGTGTTTTTAGATATGTTTGGTCAGAAAAGTGTTCGAAACTCACTGATAGCTCTACAGGCGCCTGTGATATAGCGTAGTGTCACCGTGTATCAACAGACGGCGCTACAACTCAGACAACTTGTGCCCGCCGGGCAATATTTTTCGCATGTCTCCCTTTAATCGTAGAAAATAACTGCTGGACATCCAGACTCACAAGGCATGTCAGCAAAAAAACTTGATGTGGCCATGTATAGGATATAGACGACGTAATGTACAGCATTGGGGGAAACGCTTCATACAACACCTTACCGGAAATAACTAAATCATATACATACGTAAATAACATATTCTATTTTTGCCAATAATAATGAGACAATGAGACCTCATCTGCCTATGCTGAAAACAAACTTCGATTACATGTACTTCTATAAATATATAACATTAACAATACATTAACATCCTATCAATAATATCAAAAGGGACATATCCCTCAACGCACGTTATGTGCTTGCTCCACTGTAGCCAGGAACAGAAGTGGTAGAGTCACTTTCCGCTGCTGAGAACACCTCTGAAAAAAGTTGGCCGTTGGACGCAGAAACGGAACTGAGTTCGTTGGTCGAGGCGGGGGTGCGGTTACCTAGCGGGCACTACTGAAGGCGGTCTATACGTGGTCGATAGAACGATGAACGGAAACGAAGCTTTCAGTATGACACAACCAACGGACACTTCCTTGGCGTGGACGACAGAGACGAAGGTTTATGAAGGTCTTTTGCTATTTTACAACATCATCATGAAATATGTATGGGTATTCACCGTGACAATCGGTGTTCCAGGAAACATCATTTCCATCTTAGTCGCTAACAGGAAACACAACCAGAGTCTTTCACCGTGTGTCTACATGACCGCTATGGCGGTGGTAGACACGACATTCCTCCTTTCGAGACCATTCTTTTTCCTCTTCACCAAGTGGGGACCAGGTTATAGTATTGTCAATGGAAGAGAATGGATTTTAAAGTAAGTACGGCTAAGAAACAATTTGATTGCTGAAATCTCAGACGGCGGATTTTGATCTCTCGCTTTGATCTCGTTGGAACAGTTCAGAGTTGCTTCCCGAATTCTTGCAGGAGGGTAAGAAATAAAAGTTGAAAATAAGAAGTGGGAAATTTTGGCAATTTTCGCGAATTTTTCAATTTCTCAAATTGGGATACATTTTTTCCCATTTTGCGAAACTTTCTTTAAAGGACATGACATTTTGTCAGATTTTTCGGACGATACATGTATTTCTCAAAATGGGGAAGTTATCCCGATTTTTGAGAAATTGAAAAATTCGCGCAAAATGCCTAAATTTTCTACTCCTTATTTTCCACTTTTATTTCTTTACTCCCTGCAGCCGAATGATTCGAGATGATGATAGAATATTGAACCAATGCGGTTTTCTTCTTTTCATACGTTCTCCCCTCACCTTTTCACACACAGAAACTCCCCACTGAATTGTCTTTAACTTGCACCTGCATTGAGCGAGATGTACAATAATAGGGAGGTTTAGAAATCTAACGATAAACGTAAACTTTACGACAACGTTATTTTTCATACTACAGTGCGCCCTCGCTCTTACGAACCTCGATTCTACGAACTCCCGGATATTACGAACCCAACGTATGGCTCCCAAAATTTCATGACGTGTATGTAATTTGTCCACATTCACCAGATTTTATATTGCATTTTAAGTACAAAAATAACGTTGTCGTTAACGTTAACGTTTATCGTTTGATTTGTAAACCTCCCTAGTAACACGTTATGTACACGTACATGTACATTGTCACAGTGTTACCAATTTGATGGTATAATATCTTTTTTTGGCTGTGACTCCTTTGTTTAGATGGTCGTATGGCTTCAGGTCTCAGGAATAGCTACCCATGGATTTGGCAGTGTTGTAAACAAAACGCTCATCACTGAAATTTCATGGATTGCTTAACCAATCCGGAAGCATTAAGTTACCTGTACTTTTCTCCAGGATCGAATGGTACATTGCGTACGATTGTGCCATCCTGTCCGGTCTCTTTCTCGCCGGGATGTCAGTTGATCGTTTGATTGCCGTCCGATTTCCAATGGCAGTCCAAAGACTCAGCACACCCTCCAGAGCTCGGAAGGTTGTCATAGCTCTTACTGCAGTAATCTCAACGCTTAACTTCCACATGCTGTACGTCTTTGTATACAGAAAGAATAGAGCAGGTACACTGTTTTGAAGCTACTCTAGGTTGTAATTTATTGGCAATGTATTGTCGACAACGTTGGTGTCAATTTCAAGTTGCCACACAAAATTCCCCAAAATATGTACATAAATCCTTAATAGGGAGGTTTAGAAATCAAAACGATAAACGTAAACTTTACGACAACGTTATTTTTTATACTACACATTAACCAGATTTTATATTACATTTTCGGTAAAAAAATAACGTTGTCGTTAACGTTTACGTTTCTCCTTTGATTTCTAAACGTCCCTAATATTACCATATATATATATATATATATACTTTGGGCAGTTCGTGTTGGTTTCGTATGGTACTTACGTCTATTGTGCGGCCACAAGCGATGATGTTAACCCCAAGGCACCCACGAATCACTGGTGTTGACGTCAAGTCTAGAGTAAAGGTAATTTTAACCGATCAACATACTGCCCATACTTTCGTGATGGAAGTTGTGATGGGTTTGGGCAATATCGCCAGTAGCAAATCTGCTGTGAGAACAGCCGTGGCAATTTCTGTCAAGAAAATGATGCATAAATTGCCATGAAATCTCGACCTATGTTGATTGGGTAAGATCGCCTTTAGTCGTCTAATATGTAGGCGGAAGCGGTATATGCTTCATGTATGCATTTTCGCATACAACATATCGCTTCCGCATCCCGTATACCACATTCCGAATGTCTGGCAAACGCAGCTTAAAGAGTTTTGCTGATACATGTATGAAGGAAGTGAGAGTGGTCTCATCCTCAGAAGGTCTGTCAGCAACATCACCTGCTGAATGGATGGTGCCCATTCGATTCCTACGATTACACCTCAGTGTCTAGGAAGTCTATACGATGATGTTCTAACCATCGAGAACCAGGATTCATTCAAACGCTTGACAGAATGGTTGCAACGGAAAATTCTCCCTGATATGCCCAGGCGCGGGTCCAGAAGGGGGAGTCGTGACCCACTACTCGCCACCACCAATTGTTTTTTTTTCAATAATTTGCAATAATAAGCAAAAACAAAAAAGTAAAATTAAAGCTTCTGTCTGGATACTGAGATGCCAGGAAATCGCGTCTACGGCCTTCTAGATTCCAAATTTTCTGGCGGCGGCCCCACAGACCCCCGTCGGCGCGGTAGCTTCGGCGCCCGCCTGCAACGACCGCCTTCAGCAGCCCTGACTCCCCTCTGCCAAAAATCCTGGATCCTCGCCTGATGCCTGATCGGGTCCGGATGGTCCATGCATCAATCTCACCGACCTCGTCTCAGCAGAAATAAATAGGGCTACGTTCCATATTTCAGGCGCTGAGATTCTGTTGGTACATGTACCGGGCTACCCCGCCTTAGAAATTGTCACAACCTGGTACCATCTCGTAGTCGGAGCCATGATTCCGTTCTTTATCATCTTTGTAAGTAACGTTATGATCATCATTACCGTGAGGCAAGCTTCACGAGAGAGGGACGCGATAAGCCGTGGCCAAGGCAAGCAGGCAGACACCACGTTCCTCACTCGCATGCTCATCTTCGTCAGCGCTGCGTACATGATAACATCGATGCCCTATCGGCTTTACTATCTTATCTATTCTAATGTCCCGTGGATTAATAGGCAATACGACATGTCGGATGAGTACTGGTTTATGAGATACAATGTTCAAGTTGGGTTTCTTTTTCAATTTTGGTGTACGAACTACGCGGTTAACTTTTACCTGTATTGTATTGGAGGTGGCAAGCGATATAGGCAGGATACGGCGGAGGTGTGTAAGAATATTCTCTGTAGGCCTTTAACAAAAAGACAGAATCACGTTAGCTAATCTACTACACTCGTCCCCACTGTTCAGTTGGCCATTGGTATAGACCACTGAACACTTGCATGATTGGCGCCAAAAGTGAACGATCATCAATAAACGGCTTTAGACGAGGGATCCAATCATAAGTCATCATCACAGGTCATCATAAGTCATCGTAACCGACGCCGCCGTAACACACTTTCTGATTGGCTGAGACACGTGTACAAAATGTACCCTGTACATGTAGATCTATATTCATTCTCGCGGCAGATTCCAAGCGGGGATTCCCCGAATCGGACAGCTAACGCCGTCTATTAGTGATACTTTGAGGATCGCATCATCTGAAGTAGTTTCAGAGCGTGGGTAATGTAGTGGGTAGCGGTTTGAAACTGCGGGAGAAGTTAATCTACAGTACATGTATGTTGCCAAGAATGAACATCGGAAATAAAAACGTATCATTTACTTGTGCTGTAGGCCTGTCGTTTTGTGCATAACTCAGTACTCCCCTAAGAAGTTTAGTTTTTCCTCATAACAAAATGAGGACGACGATACTGGGTCACTAATATAGTGCCACTATAGTGCCATGTATCTACGTTGTCAATGGTTATACAAGTTTGAAAAAAACTTTTTTGATTATGCACGCATTTATACCAAGTACAAACAACTCATTGTGTGCACTATCAGTTAGTGACCACATCACAGAGATATCTGGGCTATTTTGGGATGGTACAAAAGGAGATAATCTGATTTAATTTTGTATTGTTTAAAGTTGAAATAGCGGTCAGCATATTGTTATTTCTGTCATTGTGGAGTCTTCTATCAGAAGGCTGTGACAATGAACTGTTTTGACCAAGGAATGGTTTCATGAGCGAGCACGACTGGCGTCGATGAACACGCCGGGGCGATCTCCGTTGTACTGGTGATATATGGGTTTTCTCTCACGGAACTGCATCTCTGTCGGAAGGAAGGAATTCCGCGGAAAATAGGGCTCTCTTGACCCTTTGCAAGGCTGTAGAGACGATGAAGCCTCCAACGAGTCGACTTCCGGACGTGACAAAAAACCAACCCGTGAACGCACCCATGGTTAATGGTTGGTAGGTTGATCACACCATGTTCAAGACCTCTTGACTGGAGTATAATGAGCTTGACGACGGGATAAGGAAGATTACGTTCAGAGAAAATGACTGCTGCAGCGGTGACTTTTTCAGCTTTGTCGATTTCAGAAAGTGGCCATCTCGTATATGAAGAGCTTTGGGTATTCTACAATCTTCTCGTGAAGTATGTTTGGATGTTTCCTTTGATATTTGGTGTCCCCGGTAACATCATCTCGATTCTAGTTGCCAATAGGAAACGTAATCAAAATCTTTCACCCTGTGTCTACATGACTGCCATGGCAGTTGCAGACACCATGTTACTTCTTATGCAACCCTGCTTCTTCTTGTTGACCAAATGGGGTTTGGGTTCTGGGATTGTTCATGGCAGAGAATGGATTTTTAAGTAAGTATAGCGAATAAGGTACCACATGTACAAAACTGCCCATCAACTAGGCCTACATGTATATGTATGTGAAGGTGATTCTGGCCTTTTTCATACAGGCATTGGCAACTTTTACCAATCGCGTCTGGGAGTTGCTGATGTCAAAAACGTATGTTCAGAAACCTAGCATGTCCTAACGACTCCTCATATTCCCCCAGGCTCGAATGGTATATTACGTACACCTGCGGTATGCTCTCAGGGTTGTTCCTCGCCGAGATGTCAATTGATCGCCTGATTGCTGTCCGATTCCCGATGGCCGTCCAGAGGCTCTGCACGACGTCCAGGGCTCGAAAAACGGTCATCATCTCTGCAACTCTAATCACAGTACTTAACCTCCACATGCTGTATGTCTATAGATACATAAATAATGCTGGTAAGTAATATCATCTTATGGTTAATACGACGTGGACGGCTCTTTATGTCAACACTTCAACCACCACCACTACTCTTCATTCCACATCCGATTGGCGCGAGGTTTCAGCCGATATCTCCGCATCGGCTGGGTCAAAATTGACATAGACATCGATCGATTTGTCTTTTTTGTCGCTACAGGCATCATCGCTGTCATTTTGCCTAAAAACCTGACATAAAGTTCTTTCATCAACCACAGTTCGTGTTTTCAGCCGAAGTGGCGGCCATTTTAAAAGGACGCAATGCATCGCGCACGTGTTAACTGCACTGAACATCGAGGCAAATGAAGTGGGTTTTGAGAAAGGGATCTGTTGTGTCGGGCGTACGCGTAAAAATGAAGATAGCAGAAAGGTAGATAAGATGAGTGGTGTATTTTTTGAGTGTCAAATTTGGCACAGCTGCTGCGGAGATATCGTTGATAAACCTCGGGCCATTGGGATGATCGATGTGGAATGAAGAGTAGATTGCTAGTTTTCCCGCTCTGCTTTTAGTAAAAAGAAATGCTCCTCATTATTTGTGCTTCCCTTTTACTCATCATAAGACTGATCATTTTACACATCAGCTAAAACACGAAAAAATACGGCTCAATCTCTTTCACAGAAGTCTTTTTTCCAGGCGCAGAGCTGTTGATAGTATCAGTCCCAGACAACCCGACGCTTGAGATTCTCTCCACGTGGTTCCAACTAATCATCGGAACGGTGCTACCGTTTTTTATCATCCTCGTCAGTAACATTATCATCATTATCACAGTAAAACGAGCCTCCGAGGAGAGGAACAAAATCAGCCAAGGTCAAAGTAAACAGTCGGATACGCGATTCCTTACGCGCATGCTCATATTTGTCAGCGTCGCTTACGTCATAACTTCAATGCCTTATAGGCTTTATTATCTTGTCTATTCTAATGTATCTTGGATTAATAGACAATATGACATGAAAGACGAATACTGGTTTATACGATACAACGTTCAGGTTGCTTTTGTTTTTCAGTTTTGGTGTTTTAATTACGCAGTGAATTTTTACCTGTATTGTATTGGAGGTGGCCAGCGGTATAGGCAGGATACTGTCGATGTGTGTAGAACAATTCTGTGTATGAAAAAAGGATAGCACAGTCAAGGATCAAAATACCAAGTTGCGAGTCGTATCTTGTCACCCAGTCCTAGGCGGCTGTTCGTGTGGGGTGGGGCTCGTGTGGCCCTCTACTGTACATGTATATTCCACGAACTTCACTGTTATTTGGCCGCAGTTCATGGTTCAACCATAAAGTTCATGGTTCATTTTTCCTGGGTTTGTTAATGCTTAATGCTGATTTACCACGGGGTCGCAAGGCTAGTTCCCTTGGCCGCAAAGTGTCATGTTGTATTCCGACCACGTGACATTTTGTCAGTGATCGAAGGGAACTGGCAAGCGGGAATAAGTTACACACATGCATAGGCCACGTGTATATGTGCATACATGTAGTCACATGCAGCGGGTAGGCCTATGGATTTTTGAGGCAACTACGTTACAGGACATGATCATGACAGGTGTAAATGACATTTGACAAATGGTGGATGAATGAAAATATGTTGGTTTCTTTGGTCACACTCCAGACAAACAAGTCCTAGAACACCGTCTGTGTGAGTGAAGTGGAGAAAACAGCTAACTTGTGTGCAGGCGAAGTTTACAACGTCTGCGCGGAGGGTGCTGCTTTTCATGTTCACTTGTGAGAGAACGTCCTCACCACTCTGGTGACAACATATTCCATAATACGTCACTCTTTGCGCAGAAGCACGAAAGAAGCACGAGAAATCCCTGAACAAGCCGAGATGATTACAAAAGCGGTTCAAACATTGGCAAGTAATGGAGTCGATGCTGCCTGCTGAAATGTCAAAAACGCGAAATATAAAGCTTATCATTACAGAGCAGAGTGGTTCAGGGCCAACCGCACAGAAAGTCCGATAGTGCTAACGGCGCCTATCGGCAGTTAGTTATAACGCATTTTCCCATTAGGCTAACTAAACCGCCGATCGGCACCGAAAGCACTATCGGTGTCAGGACTTCGATTCGAAGATATCAACAGCATGCTGTGTGACCAGCAATGCCGTCCATCAGATGGACGGGACACCAACAGGAGAAACTGCATCCCAGTAATGTCAGCCATCTATGACCTTACAAAACTGTGATTTTAGTGTAGATACAACAAAAATGTATAAAGTAGTATGCTCAAAATACAGCGTTGTGGCATTTGGGGTGATGGTCTAACCTGCAACGCTTTCCGAAACTGTGAATAAGGTACGGTAACATCATCTACGATTTCTTTGGTCGGTAATCTTATCCATTTTTCATACACTTTTAAACAGCATGTTGTTCATGAAGCAAATACGAATGCGTTCAATTTCTGTTGCAATGGTGTTGGCTGCAATCATATCCTTTTCAAATTGATTCATGTTGACAGTACACGACATAATTTTAGCGAATCTTCCCATGAGTCGATTAAGTTTCTTTTACCTGCGGAGTGAGAAACTTCTAATCGGAGATATTGACGGATCGTGTGTTGATAGTGATTTTGGAGGTGTCATTATTGGCTCATGGTCTTTTTGTGGACCGATCTTCATGTTTTTTTAGACTACCAGTCAAGCAAGATTGTGTCATGAATATTACTAGTACTAAATGCTTTTACGTGAATTTTGCAAGGCAAATGCACTACGCTATGCTGTACAGATCTGAAGTAAAGGCGTCTGCCAGCTTTTATTCATATCACCTAATGACTTGATAGAAATAATACAATATCAGTACATATGTAGGGCTATTGTACACATACATGTACAACTTATAACCAGTTGGCATTGGATGGAACTATAGGTGGATTTCAAAATCAGTAGCCTAACTCTCTTCTCACCCATCAACATTTCAACAATCGTTGTCCAACAATCGCATGAGCGATCCAGACAGCCGAAGCTTTTTGCCTGGTTTGTCATTTTGCTCGCGTGATAGAGTTTATCTAGCGACCTCGATCCTCGATCCATGACACTTGGTTGCCATACTCCATCAATTAGGCAAATACAGGACAGCTTTGGCGGACGGTCCACCAACCCTCCTGGGACTCGTACCCCATGTTCAAATCATATTGGATGATGATAAGGCTGGATTGTCGGTCTGGAGGTAATCGAGAGCTGTTGCAGGCCATTCTTATGAAATATTCATGTAGCTTCCATCAATATCCGCACAAGGCTGGTATGGTTGGCTCGGGAATTACCCAATATCATGACTTATTGCACTGTGACTGTCTCTATTATTTTGCCATGGGTAAATTAGCCCATTCTAGCAGTAGGTGAGAGCGATATTGCCCTCACGGAGGGGGTGTGTGGCTGGGGGAGGGGATGGGGGTGTGGTGGGGTGGGGGTGGGGGTAAAGATCATCATCAATTTAGACTGGGTTGTAGGCGAGGCATATCACGATGCAGTTAATAGGTGTGTGGAGTTCCGGGTATCGATTCGAAATATTTTGCACTTCGATTTGTTACTTAATTACACACTTAACAATTTCTCACCTCACTCAAACCCTTGACTATGAATGGAGCATTTGAAGAATTTGAGGTTTGACCGCCATTCCATCGACGTTTACACGTTGAATGTTTAACAGTTCCGAATGTCATGAGTTGTTTGCCGGTTCTTTTGGAGTGTAATTGACGGAAAGTACAATAGAAATTGCTGTAAGTAAGGTTTAAGACAGTTCTTTATGATCCAATAATAGGGAGTTTAAGAAATCAAACGATAAACGTTTACTTTACGACAACGTTATTTTTTGTACCGAACATGCAATATATAATCTGGTGAATTTGCAGGATGAAAAATAACGTTGTCGTAAAGTTAACGTTTATTGTTTGATTTTTTAAACTCCCTATTATTATAGAGTTTTCGCAAAGCCCCCGAAATGCCAACGCGAACATCTATCCTTTTTTCGGTGCTCTCTTCGTGACATTGAACAATGGGTTTGGCGCTGCGTTGGCGTTTCGGGAGCTTTGCAAAAACTCCCTATTATTAGGGAGTTTAAGAAATCAAACGCTAAACGTTAACTTAACAACAACGTTATTTTTCATACTGCGAATTCACCAGGTTTCTATTACATTTTCCGTACAATAAATAACGTTGTCGTAAAGTTAACGTTTATCGTTTGATTTCTTAAACTCCCTATTGTATGCCTCTGTACGCAGTGGTATCATTGGCATAGGTTGTATCACATCTTCTATGACTTCATTTACGATAAAGTTACTGGTGCAGCGGAGTAACCACCATGAACATTTCTCATTTAAACTCGATACAATATCGAAATAACTCTTTTTTCTGTCGCTGTGTAATGCATCTGGCAATTTACGAGCAAGCACTCTGTCAAAAACTGACGCATCGTACTTCATTATTTGACTTTCTCCCCACCATTTCCAGGCTCAGCATGAAGGGGCTTATTACTTGTGTTGTGCTTGTTATCTTCGTCGGTGGCTGCCGAGCAAGAAATATTCGTGGTACGTTCCTCACCGGCAGTTTACAGCGGTTGTACCAAACCAGGTTTCTCTCCATCTCGATGAACAATTTTGATTGAAAACGTTGAAGAACGCAATGGACCTGAATCTCCATTTATTTTTTAGTGTCGAACAAATTTCAATTCCATTTGGATCAATCATAACTTCCCCTTTGCTGATAACTCATAGATGAGGCGTGCTTTCCCTGCTTACTCAACCCCCTCCTCCAATGGAGATAGAGGGCAGCACACCGAAACCCGGTCCTATACAATGGACACCTTTTGTGTGGGAAATTGATCAGGATCGGGATGTCAGTTTCATTTCAGTAGTTTTAAACACTAGTGACGCCTATTGAGGCATGGCAGTCGGCTAGGGTCCCAATAGAGGGTGTCCCCCCAAAAATGTCAAGGCCAAACCAGGTATTAACCTCAGAATATAGATTTTCCCGGATTCTGAAAGAGAATCTTCTTACATAAAGAATAGCCGTTAACTTCTGATTTGCTTGACTAATTTTGATGAAATAAAGACAACTTTTTGTGTAAGAAGATCCTTTATCAGGATCCGTGAAAGTCTAGATTCTGAGGTTGCCTGGTTTGGCCTGGACATTTTTTTGGGACACCCTGTAGGCCTATAATGATCAGTATAATAATGTCGAACCAATTCCCCTGTTTCTAGTTCCTGGCTGTCCGACCTTCTCTAAACTCTCAATGGATATATGGACTAAAGTGAACGAACTGACATATAAAAAGGGAGCTTGCAGTGATGATGCTGGCGAGGTGATCTGCACTCTTGGAAAGGCACCAAAGGAGAACAAAAATGCCCTAAGTAAAAAAGAAGGTTTTCGGTAGGTGTCTACTTAATGTACATGTATATTCCAGTAGTCGTAGCGTGCAGTGTAGCCTATCTCTACATACACGTTATTAAACTTGAACAAGGGGCAAATGAATATGGTCAGGACATTTTCGGAGTGTAGAAAAATATCATGGAACGATGTGTTCTCATGTATATTTTGCCTGTTTTCAGCGTCATTGCACAAAATAAGTACGACATCATCTATACTGTGAGTCAGCTGGTCAAAAAGTAAGTTGCGTATGACACTCAGGTCATGGAGGTATAATAAAGACCTCCATGCTCAGCTGTACAGTTTTTCCAAAATTTTCGTTGAGGATGCGTTTTTGTCGTTCAAAAATAACCTTAAAGACGTTAAGCAACCCATTTTGGCACAGAGTCTCGAATTTTTTCTTTTGGAAATGTTTGAAAAAGTTGATAAGCTGTACAAAGCTATTAGAAGTGTGTACACGTGATGTTGATGTATGTACTCTACTGTACTGTACATGTACATAGAGTATGTTTTCTTTCAGATGCAGATAGTAGAACAGCTCTAAGTCATATCTTTCGATGAAGACCACAAAGTACAGAAACATTGTTGGTAACAACGCTTCACACCTGATACTGGGCCACTATCATGCAAAAATTGAAAGAGACGCAGGAGTAGAGAAAAATTCGCAATCATCTTGCTTGTAAGCTACATACGGTAACATTAATTGTAACTGCAAATAAAAACTTATGATTGAGAAGTTTATTGAGTTGTTTTTGATTGACCACAAGGCACTTTCCTTGCCTTGTAGAACAGCCTTCTTCGCAATAGGAATCTGGTCAATGATTGATGGCCTCCGCCCCAAAACACATACACGTACATGTACATGTAAATACATGTAGTATACTTATTTTCCAATAGATCTTCTGGTGAAATATTTTTGTTTCTAAATCTGGACAACGTTCTAGCATACTTAAATGTCCGCCGATGGAGGCTGCTTATAGGTATGTCTATATTTAAGGAATGTTATAATAATGTTTCAGTAGATGGATTTATCCTGGCAAAGGTTTACTATGCATTTGTCGACAAAGAGGCTCTGACCAGAGGATGTACGTGTAAGACCAACAATTAGTACTGTTTTGTTGTTTACAAACAGGCAGAAGAATTTATTTATCAAACGACGATGGCTGCTGACCGTGAAAGCGAGTGCACCTGTTGTGAATATTCGTATTAATATCAAGCGTTCATGGCGATGATGGAACATGTATGAATCAGAAATGAACGGAGTAGGTGCCTATAACCAGTCGGTAGACGATGAACTGGACGATGCATTCATTCAATTGTTCCTTGAAGCCGTCGAGCTGTTTGATCGATATCTACCGATGGGTATCGTTGTTGTAGGAATTTTTGGCAACGCGTGTTGTTTACTGCTTCTTTCCCAGTCTAAGTACAAATCGTCGTCGACATGTTTGTATATGAAGTCACTGGCTGTTTCGGATTCTCTCTATCTGATTTCTGAAACAGTCCATGATATACTTTCAATATACGTTACAGCCGTTGGAGATAATTTTGGTGTTCACTGCACAATACTGACCTCCCTGACGAACGTTTTTCCTGCTATCTCAGCAATTTTCCTGACGGCCATGACCGTTGATCGTCTCCTGGCTGTAGCATTTCCACTGAGGGCAAGAATCATATGTAGTGTGAGCAGGGCAAAATGGTCAACAGTGAGCATCGTTATCGTTATGACATTAGCTCACGTTCCTTTTCAGTTCGTTCGAGCCTATTTTATAGTGGGAATTTCAGCACAGGAACAGTCATGCTTTATTGAAGCACCCAGCATTTGGTCACATTACTACGCCCACTTTCGGCTGGCTACGACCTACTATGCACCACTCATCATCATGATTGTTGCAAACATAGGCATTATTTTTGTGGTTACTGCACAACGCCGACACCGAATCGAATTACAGCACACCAAGGAGGAATCCAAACGGCGGGGAGACGATGGTAACATCACAAAAATGCTCCTGGCGGTCTCAATGACGTCGATAATTTGCCAGATGCCAAACCAAATTGGCGTCAATTACATACGTTATTCGGGCCAGTTCTCAAGGTCACCGAGGTCAAAAGTAGTACAGCGATTCATAAAATCGTTTACACGTTTCTTTCTCAATTGCAATTATGCTCTCAATTTCTATGCTTTTACTTTGCCAATCAGAAAGTTCAGGCGGGAATTTAGGCAAATTGTGAAGCTTTCTCTCAAAGGATGCATCAGGCTTGGATAGATGTCTCGTGAATGGCCTTAGCAAACTGCTTCGAGAGTCTGGTAATATCAGTGACCAGGACTAGTCTGATTACCAGAGAATCGACTGTGTCGCTTTGGTTGTTGATTGATTCTTGGTATCTCGTGCGTAAGTTTCAAATGGATAATGCATTAGCCTCATTCTGAGTGAAGCGGGTTTGGGTGACACAACCAAAACCCCGCTCAGTGTTTCCAATGGCGTCCACCATTTCTCGCTTCGAGCATTCAGAGAGGCAGTGCAAAGAATGTCGGCGAGATGGATACTCAGTGACCTATATCAACTATGCTTTGTATCGTTAGCTAAATATCCTGTGGAAAGTGCGTTTAAGAAAGCGCCCTGCTATCTCACTTCGACTCTTGTAGTTTGCTGTTACTGCTGCACACGGATGTACACGATGTAGACACGATGTACAGGTATGTTACACAGTGCGTGATTCAGTGACGTCGCGTCCAATCAAACTGCACTGAACGTAAATATGAATGTTTAGTTGAGGTATTTTAGAATAGAAATTAAACCCGCGGCGTCGGGTCTTGGTAGCGACACCAAACCCGCTCGGGTGGAGCAAAAATTCCATCCAAACCCTCGGCGAGGCGCCTCGGGTTTGGACTACATTTTAGCTCCACCCACGCGGGTTTGCTGTCGCAACCAAGACCCGACGCGGCG
Source organism: Notospermus geniculatus (assembly GCA_002633025.1). NCBI lineage: Eukaryota > Metazoa > Nemertea > Pilidiophora > Heteronemertea > Lineidae > Notospermus > Notospermus geniculatus. The sequence continues at coordinate 395,637 of NMRB01000108.1, forward strand.
GGTTTAATTCCTTAAGCTAATAATGGCAGCAATGAACAGACATTGGTGAAGGTAAAGTTCATCGGTAACTTTTTATGCATTGACATACATGTATTTACATGTAGGCCTACATTACACCTAAATATAGCGCTGAAAGTGAGAGATTGCCGTTCCCGTACCGTCAGTTCAACCGGGCGCCTCTCCTCAACTAATATGCGTATACATTTTTGATTTAACGTCGAGACAAGGTTTCCGCCAGGACAGACATTGTGGCGCCGTTTCGAACAACCCAGTCTAGTTCTGGAGATACCGTTGGCCCGGGCCAACGGTATCTCCAGAACTAGACTGGGTTGTTCGAAACGGCGCCACAATGTCTGTCCTGGCGGAAACCTTGTCTCGACGTTAAATCAAAAATGTATACGCATATTAGTTGAGGAGACNGAGATTGCCGTTCCCGTACCGTCAGTTCAACCGGGCCAACGGTATCTCCAGAACTAGACTGGGTTGTTCGAAACGGCGCCACAATGTCTGTCCTGGCGGAAACCTTGTCTCGACGTTAAATCAAAAATGTATACGCATATTAGTTGAGGAGACACGCCAGAAATGAGCGAAAACCAAGATAGTACCCGCGCTAGTTTGAATACATAACCATGATCCTCAGCTGATGGCTGTACAGCTGCGTACGGTGGAAAAACTGTGATCTCTTCGATCGACGTGCGAGTCAACGTTTGGCATTTTACCTATTTCGAAGCCAAATCAACGTGTTTGTTAAAGAAAGGGGTTGATTTGACAAGGAAATAGAGTGAAATTTTAAAACAAAATGCACAGAAGGCAAAAGGGGATAAAATCAAGGAAATCTCGAAAGAAAGTCCACTTTTCATGTGTTGTAGATGTTAATGTTAATAACCCATTTGACGGACTTTGGTATGGTTGAAGCATGTTGTGTGTTGGTCATCAGGTCTGTGTGTGTGGGTACGTAAGTAGTAATGAATGTGATCACACAGTCAAAATTTTCAAAAAAGCCTCTCTAGGTGATAGGTTTCTCTTTTTCGATAGATATTCATGTCGTTGAGTGTAAGAGCTAAAGATATAAAATTCCAAAAATAAAATCCATCATATATTTTCACCTCAATCGGCGTGCTTAGCTTTGATATCGCGGCCGTTGCGAGAAAAATATTAAAAGTGTAAAAATATTAAAAATAGGTATACCTGGAAATATTTCGAAGCCAATACCTCTGACGAACTTTTTAAAGTCTTGATCTGTATGCCCAAAATATTCTTTGTACGCCGGCTTCAGGAAAATGGGTAAACAAAGTATAGTTCTAATGGTGACTTCAAGGTTCTGCGTGTAATGCAAGGACTCCGAAAGTGGCAATTTTGCAAACATGACGAACGTTGGATACCGCGTCGTGACGTCGGATGTATTGCAAGAAGGGGAATTCGTTCAAAAGATTCTTGAGTTGGTGTCCATCTTTGATAACTACTTGGCAATATGTATCGTTGTTGTTGGAGCGATTGGTAATGTTTGCTGTTTTCTATTGCTTTCCCAGTCCAAGTACAGGTCATCCTCAACATGCTATTATATGAAATCATTGGCCGTTTCTGATACCATCTACCTAATCTCAGAGTTAATAGAAGAATCGTTCGTGATATGGTCAATTGTGGAAAACCACGCCCTTCACTGCGCATGCGTCAACTCCATCACGAGGCTATCGTCTGCTGTATCAGCCATTTTGTTTGTATCAATGACTTTTGATCGCTTTCTGGCTACAGCTTTCCCATTGAAGACAAGGAGTATGTGCAGCGTCAGCAGGGCTAGGAGGACAACGCTTTGCGTGGTAATCGTTTTGACCATGGCCCACGTCCCTTTCCAATTCATCCGGACGTATGCAATGTCAGGAATACTGGACTACGGCCCGTCGTGTTTTATTAAAACTGTACCTAGCATCTGGTTACACTACTATGCCCATTTTCGCATAACAACAACATTCTATGTACCTCTGATCCTCATACTGGTTGCAAACATAAGCATAGTCGTGGTACTTGTGTTGCAGCGCCGTCGCAGAAAGGCATTGCAACAAGGCGAGGTCGGAAAAAGTCGTGAAAAAGATGGCCATATCACAAAAATGCTCCTAGCTGTATCCATTTGTTCCATGCTGTGCCAGCTGCCCAACCAATTTGCAAAGAATATCATACGATATTCAGCAGTATTTCCAATGACTGCAAGTTCTCTGGCAGTTCAAACGTTGATAAAATCGTTGACGCATTTATTTTTGAACTGTAACTATGCAATGAATTTCTACGCGTTTACCTTACCCATCCCCAAGTTTCGACGAGAATTCAAGGAGTTACTACTGAGACGTAAGCATTGCGACGTACCTCGCGGCACAGCAACTGCGTAATCCAGGTTGCAACTTTTTTATAACAATAAAGAAATACATGTATAGGCCTAACATGAATCGTCGTACAGAAGCAAAAGGTAATACTTTAATGCACTGTAAAAAAATCATCCGTTTTCATACATGTATAGGTACGGAGCCGTGGGTACCATACCAACATGATGGGACCACGAAACTCATTCCAGTTGTATTGTCCCGTATGATGGGTACAGCGGGCCCATGGGAAATGGGCTTAAAAAGTGGACAAGGAATTTACTCACTGCCATGGGTACGCTGTACCTATTTCTTTTTACAGTGTGCTGTGGGGGAAAATATCAGTAATCGAGCAGAAGAAACTGCCAAATGATCTGAGATGACTTTAACATGTAGGCCTACATGTACATGTACAGTACGTTAGTATATAATACTGTCCGTATCCTTGGTGCGTGCATGTGGCCGTTTTGGTTTGCAGTAAACTTGCATTTCCCTGAATGAAAAAATGGTGATGTTGGTCTGCTGCAACGATCTGTGACCATAGCAAGGGATTACAGCTTTCAGAGTGTGGCTGTCTGGTTGCGGGTGACTGTTCAGGGACCGACCTGGTGACAACGCCGTGTAAGTCTTTCCAGTTTGCACATTTGCCGGCTGCTTGATGGGTACGGTCGAGAACTGTAATTAAAGAGTGACGCACCGACTGAGATTAAAGCACGACTGTAAATATACGTATGTGTTAGGTTTTGTATCTCGCGACGGCCGACATAACCTTTGACCTGTAGACATTCTCGTTTATAGTAGGTCTTCAGACACGGTCAATGTACACCGTATACTACAGCACTAATTCATGGTGGCGAGGTTGACCATGATCTTGTGTCAATGCATGCTCGACGAGACTGTTCAAATCTATCTATTTGAATGATCTAAGTTACCAATTAGGCATTGAAACTGTTGCTACAAATAAAATGAGTTGAAGCATGTTACGTTACCTGATGAAGGGTTAGTCAGTGCGTTGAACTTCTCAAGTGATGAAAAGTATGACGGCCATTTTTGTCAGCTAAGGTTTCGACACACATGTAGTAGGCCTATCAGTCCAGCGTCGGTGTTACCACTGGCTAGCCTATATATAGGTTGGACAGGAGACCAGTCTGATCAAGGTGGGGAGGGATAAAGAGTCACCACATGCATACTGTGGCACTTTAAGACGTTTTTATGCGCGTTACTTATAGGTTGTCACTATGGTTCCAATGAGGTGCCGTATGTGTCGTCAAGACTGCGTTAGAGTTAGCTATGATTCGGCCATGCGTTGTTATGATTGGTTTCAATGTTACTTGCCTGTCAGACGAAGAAATGGATGATGTTCTGACACCCTGATTACTATTGGGATTATGCACCTCATCCCAATCAGATCAGCCTGCTGCGATATTAGCGTTCTTTGATACATTTATGATATCACCTGGTCGCCAGAGCACAGTAATTATATCTTTCGACGATGACCCAAGACCATATTCCTACTACATGTACGTACGCAGATTATTACTTCTTATTACTGCTGCATGTACATTGTACATGTATCTGTCAACATGGAATGAACCGTATCACTTTTATTTGGCATGGCTAAAAAGAAATTTTCGAATCACAGAATTTCAAACGCTGATTATACTAAGTATATCCAAGATTGAAAAATATAAACTTCTATTATTACATTTTAATCAGAGATGATCCGGTTCACAAAAATAGTTTAGGTATAATTATCACACGGTGGACAATGTCATTTATTCTTTCTACTTCAAATCAAAATCGTTGAATTCAACCATTGGTAGCGCTTAGAAAACGATGACAATCTTGATCGTGCCAGAGGTTTCTTGTGCGCTCATTCTTGATGACCACATTTTATAGTCCAAAGAAAAAGACGATTTCTCAGCATAACAATGTTTTGCTCATTTTCAACAAACGAGAAACAGAGCGTTTTTGACAATGTCACAGTATTCGAGAACGACGGCATCGTCACGACAGAAGAGGAGTTCATTCGACAAATGCGTAAGTTGGTGTTCATATTTAACGTCTACCTACCAATAGGTGTCGCTTTTATTGGAGTTATTGGGAACGTGCTATGTCTTTTGCTTCTCTCCCAGTCCAAGTATAAATCCTCCTCCACGTGTTTTTATATGAAAACACTAGCAGTTTCTGATTCCGTTTATCTTGTTGCACACTTAATTGAAGAATCACCAATAATATGGGTACTTGTTGGAAACCAAACTCTTCATTGCGCTTGCCTAACAGCGATAACGAGGCTCTCATCAGCTACGTCAGCCATTTTATTGGCATCAATGAACGTGGATCGTCTTCTAGCCGTGGCCTTTCCCTTAAAAGCGCGAAGTTTTTGTAGTATAGGCAGGGCTAAGAAAGGAACGTTGTGTATTCTGATAGTTTTGAGCCTGGTCCATGTACCATTTCAATTTCTTAGAACCTATGCCATATCAGGAACGGTAGAGTATAAAGAGACATGTTTTCTTCCGACTCCAACCATATGGTCACACTACTACGCAAACGTTCGGGTGATTACAACGTATTACGTACCTCTCATAATCATGTTTTTTGCCAACATCAGCATAATCACCATTATTTCCGTTCAACGTCGTCGCCGAAAGGACATACAAGTGAGGAAGGCAGACGCACGGACGCGAGACCAAGATGGCTACATCACCAAAATGCTTCTGGCCGTGTCGGTGTGTTCAATCGTTTGTCAACTGCCGGATCAGGTTGTCAAAACTTTTATACGATACTCGGGCGTGTTCACGCGAGCACCTTGTTCGAGAGCTGTTGAACAGTTCATGAAATCGTTCACACGGCTTTTACTTACGTGCAACTATGCAATGAACTTTTACGCATTCACCTTGCCTGTAGCCAAGTTTAGACGTGAATTCATCAGGGTCGTAGCGACTGCTGGCGTGCTGCGTTTCTTGCGGTGCGATATATAGGCTTGTGCTATACATCGTACGGCCGGGTAACGGTATGTCTCACACGAAGAACTAAATCAACGAATGGATGTATTTTTTTACATATAAAGGAGAATGCATCACAAGGAATTTAGTATATTACGGGAAACTCCCATTTACCATACCGTTTCATCCAGGCGACAGCTTCTGGTCACGATTATTAGCGGAAAAGGCAGCGTGAATAAAACAGCCGTTACACTTCAAACACATACATATGCGTTTTTTAACAAAATACACGTGGAGTTTGTGTAGGTCTAATGCGGATGTCAGGTCACACTGCGATTGCCTGCGCTACGACGGAACAGTCGGCATCACGTGTCGCAAGCACGGTCAGGTCACAAAAACGAAAATGTGTACGATCATCGTAGAACAAGCAGCATCACTCGCGCAGGGAATCGTAACCGTGTTCAGGTCACCTGCGAATGGATTACGCCCGTCGGGTATGGCATGATATCCGTTGCAAAATTCGACACCAAACATATTTATGTTGGAAGTGTATATTTGCATGGGACATACACATTTATGTTCGATAAAACTTAATGTGTGCATGCGATAAAGTTCATATTCATGTCCGATGTCACATCCATGCATGCGCTAAAATTACATTTATGTTCGATGTGACTTCCGCTTTTGTGCGAACTCGGAATTCTGGGTAACTTTGAAAGGATGACCCTGATTGGCTCCCGTGTTTTTAAAAAAGAAATCTGTGTCGACATAAGCACTCAAAAGACGGCGATAAACTAGTTCCAGGTAGTTGCGACCGATCGGTATTTTTCTAGTCGGTGGCGATATAAGTTATCAGTTGCAACTTGTTGACGCTATTTCTATCACAGCGTAGGGCGACATAAGCGAGGCTTAACATGATCACAAGTCACATGACTTTTATGACTTCACTGTGCTACGATCTAGTCGCAGGTGACCTGAACACGGCTACGATTCGCTGCGCGCAGATGCCGCCTGTTCCAGGATGATCGGACGCAATTTTCGTTTTTGTGACCTGACCGTGCTTGCGATCCAGCTGATGCCGACGACTGTGCCGTCGTGGCGCAGGCAATCGCAGTGTGACCTGACATCCGCACGATCTTTTGATCGGCGACTGATCCCGCAAGTAAGACGCAACTGCAGTCATGTCACACCAGATCGGCGACTGATTTGTCCCACGCTGTCGTGCCTCAGACGCAAAGTGATCCGGAAGAGTCAGCGTGCGCCTGTTGTGTGCCATTGCAAGGTCGACCTGACGTCCGCATTACATTGTGGCATGTGTTACAATAATAAACACATCCGGCGTGTTTATTTGTAGGGCCTATGTTTTTTGGACTATGGCTGTTTTAAAACCCAACGCTTGTGACATGTTTTGGGTGGCGTTTAATGTGTTTATTATCGTAACACATGCTACAATGTACACAAAATTCACGTGCATTTTATTAAAAAAACGCGTGATATGTGTTTTAAAAGTGTAACAGTTGAAGATTTAGAGTGTATGCCATACATGTATGTTTTACGTATCCCTTATTTCGTGCGCCAATACCACGACTGATTTTATTCCAGCCTATAGCACACGCTGCGACAAGTGACGAATTTTGTCGCCGAAGACAGAAATCAACTTATCCAGGTGTGTGCAAGGGGCTGGAGGCAGAAATCTCTACATGCGTCGACGTGTGCGGTGTACGGCGAGAAGTAGGAACAGTCGCCTGAGACTGTTTCCAAAAATCATACATGGTTGGTCGTCCCTCTCCACTGGTTTCCTCTTGGTTTCAGTGGTACATGCATTTGGGACAGAGACGATCAGTCTCTTAGACTGACCAATAGCTGTCAGTGAGTTGACCAGGTGTCCATACGGCCCAATCCAATGCATATAGCGGACCCATTCATATTCCTGATTGAGCACCAATCAAGAGAAGTTTCTTTTGCATTGGTCCGCTAGAACTTCGATGCCATCTTTTGGCAATACGCGCGGCTGACTGCTCCTATTGCTCGCTGTCGTGGCACATGCGTGCCGTGGCCAAATGAAGGACGGGTGACACGATTTTCGCCACTTTCTCCGGCATTCCGCCGAGTACCGGTGTAATATTTTTCCATTGCCACCCAATAAAAGATTGACGAATTAAGCTGCGACGTAACAATTGGGAGGCAGTGGTGAACATGACTCTGTTTTTGAGTGTTCGCCAAGCAATAAAGCGGGGGATTGGCCTACGGGAAGCATACTCAGTCATTACACCGGTGTGATAGAATCTGATGCCTCCGTCTTCACGCCAGCCTGTATTTTTCTTCAGGGTATTAAGGTTTGGTCTACTCTCTAGAGTCCAACTGAATGGTGCCGCTTAATCCGTATACATATTGTTGGAGGGTCATCCTATATCAGGGTGCAGCAGCCTACATGGCAAAATTAAGGCTAACATTTCGTCGATGATAAATGCTGCGACCATTTTCGTTCTCGTTGTTTCTGTTGCGTCAGGAAATATGGCAGCGCAATCAATCGCCAATGGAACTGCAATGATATTGGAATTGTGCTTAATTTTCTTCAACAGTGTCGTATGTATAGGAAAATGATATCGATGGGGCCATATTCACGAAGCCTTCGCAACTCTGCGTGCACGCAAGTCTATTGTTTGGCTGCACATGCCCTATTGTTCACTGACTGCCTTAAAATAGATCTGCGTGCACGCAAATTTGCGAAGGCTTCACGAATATGGCCCCTGAGCACACAGACGAGCCTTTATAGGATTAACTACATGGCAACAGGCTGTGTCATGCATCGTTGGGATAATATGCAGGGTCCAGCCCTCTGACCACGGTTGTTCATGATTTTAACATGTACTACAGCAGAGCCTTGAATACTGGAACCTGGAAATGTCCTGTTCTGACAACAACTCTATTATGAGCATTCCTCTTAATACCTGTACATTTCTATACATGTACATTTTCCCTATAGAAATCGGGAAAATTCGAACTGAGAAAATTTTGCCCACACAGAGAAGACGGTGTGGTGAGTGAGAGATACATTGTAGGTTAAAGCCCCCGTCACATATCCACTCCGGTGCCCGTACGGCGAGTAAAAACAGACAGATTGCCCCTGAGCCCCGCGGGGAATGAAAACCGTAGAAATGAAAATATAAATGAACATGAAAATGAAAATCGTTGTTTAATGGACCCGTACAGTCTCTAAAATCCACGGTAAGCAGCTGGGATGGGGAAATCGTACGGGGCCCGATGGATTTGTGACCTAGGCTTTATAAAGCTTCTCGCAAGTGTTTAACGGATATTTCAAAAAAGTTATAAGACAACGTAATGTATTTTTAGTCGTTCTCTTAGAAACTATAATTGTACATATACATGTAAATATCAGAGATTTTCAATCAATAATTTCGTGGTATTTCTAAATCTTGCGACATGAACTTGAGCATATATTGTGTCTATTGCCACTTTGTGATCACGGGGTTTAGCTTCACAAACAACACGTCCAATAAAGATGATATTATTTAGCGATTTTAATGTGTAAATGTGACGATTATGTGTTGATTTCCCTTGTGGTGACCGTATATTATCTAAACACCTTTTCCATCGGGCGAAGAGACTGTCGAGCAGGCTAACCATGTTTTGTTCATTTGCTACACGTGTAGGCCTACGTGTAGATGGAGCAGTTTCGTCCAAAGACGCAATATTTGGTTACGGCAACGTGACAAGACGTGATCTTGATAGTGATGAGGCTGCAGAGAACGACTTCATTCGACGAATTCTTGAGGTGGCGTTCATTGTAGATACCTATCTACCAATAGGAGTAGTTTTCATTGGAATCACTGGTAATACGTTTTGCCTTTTGCTTCTTTCTAAACCCAGGTATGGATCCTCTTCGACCTGTTTTTATATGAAGTCACTGGCAGTTTCGGATTCTACATACCTCACCGCACATGTCGTAAAGTCACCGGTGATATGGCCACTTATTGTTGATCACGCTCCTTACTGCGCAAGCCTTTCAGCCATAACATGTCTCTCGTCCGCTACCTCAGCCATGTTATTGACATCAATGACCATTGATCGTCTTCTAGCCGTATCTCTTCCTCTAAAAGCAAGAATTCTTTGTGGCATTAGCAGGGCAAAGAAAACAGCTTGGTGCATTCTTATTATTTTAACCATGGCTCACGTGCCTTTTCAATTCATTCGAACATATGCGATAGGATCAATTAAGTACGAAGAGTCGTCATGTGTATTTAGAACGGCAAGCAAATGGACACATTATTATATAAATTTCCGGTTGATTACGACGTACTACGGACCTCTTATCATCATGACGGTTGCAAACATCAGTATTATCATCATTGTCGCAAGTCAGCGCCGTCGCGGGACTAAACTAGAGTTGGGCAAAATACATAAAGACTCACAAGCTAGGCGAGATCAAGGTGGCCACATCACCAAAATGCTTCTCGCGGTGTCGGTGTGTTCAATCGTTTGCCAATTGCCAAATCAAGGCACCAAAATGTTCATAAGATATTCGGGTATGTTTACCAGCGCACCATGTTCGAAGGCAGTCGCAAAGATCACCAGGTCATGCACAGGACTTTTACTAACATGCAACTATGCCGTAAATTTTTACGCATTCACCATTCCAATTGCGAAATTTAGACGTGAATTGAAGGATATGGTAGTTGGTAGCATAACGCGATTCTCCTATATAGATGAGTCAAGTAAACCGTAGGTCTAAATTTTGTCGTCTGTCCAATGAGTCTAATATGTTTCGATGAGCTACTGGTACGCAATGGCCGTGTTCGGAAAGCTTCCCCGAGGAAATTTCTTCCCCGAGCTTCGGGGAATGTGAGCATGCCCAGTAAAGGCGAAATTCCGAACGATATTTGCTCTTCCTCGGGGAAAGGTACTACTGTGGGTTGCAGGCGTGAAATGTTCCACGTTTAGCCAATCAGCATGTCGGATTGGAAAGAAAACGAAATGCATGCCGGGAGTCTCCCCAAGTGAGGGACTCGGCGAGTCGCTCACTTCGGCCAGGCTCGAGGAAGCCTTGGCAGCCTGCCAAATACCTTACCGAACGCTCTCCCGCTTCCCCGAGCCTCCCCGAATAAGCTTTCCGAACACGCTAAATATACATTAATCTGGAAAATTAAGACTTTAGTTATCAAAACGCTAGGCCTACTACATGTACTTGTTGTTTATCTACAATTTCCTTATTTAAATCGATCAGCGTCACTTCCATTCTTAGGGAAAGATAGGAATAACTGCAGATCATTGCCCCACGATGGTTTCAACAATTTCTAGCACAAGGCTATTTCTTGATTATGCTACCTTTCAGTGTAACGGACTTGTTGAGAAATATCAGGTTGTCTATCCTTCGTTTCTCTCCACAATCCGGAGCTGGGAAATCGTTCTCTTTTCAGTCGGTGGTATTATCGCGGGCCGCAGTATCTAATATTTTTTGCAGCTAACTGGTCAGAATACGCGTCTTTGCTGCTGATTGTCCAGATGTCGAAACACTAGCAGTTGTCACACCCTGCTGGAAGAAATGCCCCGAACAATCAGCAGCAAAGGCAATCAACATGGCAGAACCCACTGACATACAAAAAGAAGATGATCACTACATGAATCTTGTCCTTGGTTGAGCATTTCTTTTCGATACCCACCTAACAAGGTGTGTTGTTGCCATAGGAATCTTTGGCAATCTCTGTTGCCTTGTGCTCCTTTCTCAATCCAAGTACAGGTCATCCTCAACGCGTTTCTACAATCATGAAAGCACTAACCAAAAAAGTACGACGTAATGTATTTTTAGTTGTTCTCTTAGAAACTATATAATAAATACATACATCTTATTATAATGGAAGGACCCCATTTTGAAATACGTCCGTACCAACTGGAGTTGATCGCATCATATACAGGTGTACAGTGTAGCAATCACAGGCGTTCGTAGCGCCATCTGTGAGGTCAGTGTAGTAGGAGTATATTACAGACAAGGCATTCATATGGTTTCAGATCCAACGGAAACAAACGTCTCGATCTCAACAAAAACAACAGAACGAAACCAAAATACACAATATTCATGGACTCTTGATTTCCGCCTTTGTATGTATCCTACCGATTATCCGAATAAACGACGTTTTCATATCAAAATCGTCTTTTGAATTCAGACACACCACTTCGGGACACAAGCCTCCTGCC
>NMRB01000108.1:418400-429839 GCA_002633025.1 Notospermus geniculatus
CCCCCCCCCCTCGACGTTTGAACCCCCCGTAGGACCTCTCATGTTCACTTCCGAGATTTTGGGGGCTGAAAAGCTGCTTAGCCGCTTAAGTTCAGCCCTCATGTCAGGGATAGATGTTTGGGGGGGACATGTGCTTGGGGCCAAATATGTCATACAAGGGTAAAAGGGCAAAATTCCAGAGGCAAATATCGGGAGGGGGAGGAATACCAGGGGACAAGTCTTGGAATCGGCACCATCTCTATACCCGTCCGTCAACAGCCATTGCTGCAATTCTAACCCATAATATTCAGGGATTTTCTACATGACTTCAGCATGATTTTTGGCCACCCTTACTGCCTATGGTGCCATTATATTTTTTACCCCTTATGCCATCCTCTGACCACATGCACCCTGTGCGTATGTGCTCGCCATGGGTATCATGCTAGTGTACATATAAATATCACAGATTTCCAATCAATAATTTCGAGATATTGCTCAATCTTGCAACATGAACTTGAGCATATATTGTGTCCATTGCCACTTCGTGATCACGGGGTTTATTTGATGCTACACAAACAACACGTCCAATAAAGATGATAACGACTGTGTAAATGTGACGATTATGTGATCATGATTTTAACATGTACTACAGCAGGGCTTACATGTATATAATACTGGGAAGCTGGAATGTCCTGTTCTGACAACAACTCTATTCTGAGCATTCCTCTCACCTGTACATTTCTATACATGTACATTTTCCCTATAGAAATCGAACTGAGAAAATGTTGCCCACACAGAGAAGACGATGTGGTGAGTGAGAGTTTCCCCGTATAAGCCTACATGAAAACTTCATGACATAGGTTTATAAAGCTTCCCGCAAGTGAATATTTCAAAAAAGTTAAGGACGACGTAATACTGGATTGTTCCCCCAATACCGCGCACAGTGTATGAAATCGCCATGAATGGGGGCGGATACCAGGAAAGGTGACTATGGTTCATAATTGGTGGATTCATGTCACGAGGGGTCTGCGGTAAATTGCAGTATTGATGAGGGGTTGGACTAGTGACCTCATTGGAAGAAAGTTTGCTGAGTGTCCACAATCGATCATCAGTCAGTAGTGTCAATCACTTTTACCACTGACCGTAATCATTTTGTGGTGATGATGTTCGTTTCAATCGGGGTAATCGTGGCGGTCTTGGAAAACCCGTCGGAAGTCGCCGAGTGATCAACAGGGGTTGTTAGATTGCCTGGTCATTGATCGACTATTGTTCACCTGTTACCGCATTCCCCATTCCCAGGTCGGCATTCCTGGCCAAGTTTACGAGGGTACAACTGATCAAATCAGTGTTCATGAGTGAAGAGCATGGGCATGGTAGGCGTGGAAAATAGGCCCTTGTCCGCCTCAGTATGATAATTTTACGTTTGTAGACTGCGCGGTATTGGGGGAACAATCCAGTATTTTTAGTTGTTCTCTTAGGAACTATAATTGTACATACATATAAATATCAGAGATTTTCAATCAATAATTTCGTGGTATTTTTAAATCTTGCAATATGAACTTCAGCATATATATTGTGTCCATTGCCACTTCGTGATCACGGGGTTTATTTGATGCTACACAAACAACACGTCCAATAAAGATGATATTATTCAGCGATTGTGAAAATGTGACGATTATGTGTTGATTTCCCCTTGTGGTGACCGAAAATTTTCTAAACACCTTTTCCATCGGGCGAAGAGATTGTCGCGCAGGCTAACCATGTTTTGTTCATTTGCTACAAGTGTAGAAAGAGCAGTTTCTTCCAAAAACGCAATATTTGGTTACGGCAACATGACAAGAGGTGATCTTGATAGTGATGAGGCGGCAGAGAACGACTTCATTCGACGAATTCTTGAGGTGGCTTTCATTGTAGAAACCTATCTACCAATAGGAGTAGTTTTCATTGGAATCACTGGTAATGCGTTTTGCCTTTTGCTTCTTTCTAAAGCCAGGTATGGATCCTCTTCGACCTGTTTTTATATGAAGTCACTGGCAGTTTCGGATTCTACATACCTCATCTCACATGTCATTTTAAAGTCGCCGGTGATATGGCTACTTATTGTTCATCACGCTCCTTACTGCGCAAGCCTTTTAGCCATTAGACATCTCTCGTCCGCTACCTCAGCCATGTTATTGACATCAATGACCATTGATCGTCTTCTAGCCGTAGCTCTTCCTCTAAAAGCAAGAATTCTTTGTCGTATTAGCAGGGCAAAGAAAACAACTTGGTGCATTCTTATTATTGTAACCATGGCTCAGGTGCCTTTCCAATTCATTCGAACGTATGCGATACAAGGATCTATCAGGTACGAAGATTCGTGCGCAATTAGAACGGCAAGCAAATGGTCACATTATTATGCAAATTTCAGGTTGATTACGACGTTCTACGCACCTCTTATCATCATGACGGTTGCAAACATATGTATTATCATCACTCTCGCAAGTCAGCGCCGTCGCAGGAATAAATTACAGTTGGGTAAAGTACATGCAGACTCAGAGACGAGGCGAGATCAAGACGGCCACATCACCGTAATGCTTCTCGCCGTGTCGGCGTGTTCAATCGTTTGCCAATTGCCAGATCAAGGCGCCAAAATGTTCATAAGGTATTCGGGTATGTTTACCAGAGCACCATGTTCGAAGGCGGTCGAAAAGATCACCAGGTCATGCACAGCAATTTTACTAACGTGCAACTTTGCGGTAAACTTTTACGCATTCATTCTTTCTGTTGCGAAATTTAGACGTGAATTCAAGGCCATGGTAGTTGGTAGCATAAAGCAATTCTTTTATAGATGAGGCAAGGAAACCGTAAGTCCAAGTTCCATGTTTAATTTCGGGATCAGTTCTAAAATGAGTTTAATATGTTCCGATGAGCTAGTGGTTCGCAATGTACATACACATGTACCAGGTTGTCTATCCTTCGTTTCTCTTCACAATCCGGAGCTGGGAAATCGTTCCCTTTTTAATCGATGGCATTACCGCTTAAGGCTGCAGTATCAATCTGCGATATTTTACAACTTGGCAGTCAAACGAAATAGTACAGGAGGAAAAAACGATTTAATGCACATTTCAAGTACAAACACTTTTTGGGGTTTGTGGGTTAGTTTCTATCCTACTGACCACAAAAACCCAATTCTTAAGTTCCGCAAATGGTGCGTTTGGAAGATACAGCTGCTTGAATTTTGGGTACTGACTTTATCATTGGACCAAAATCAGAGCATTTGTACAGGGGCTTGGAAACTGATGTACAGCTAACTTTTAAACGAGTGGCTTGAGATCCTATAAATGTATTGCCAGTAGATAGAAACATGGGCCCACTGAGACTGGAAATCATACGTATTTTATCATGTTGGAAATGACATGAATGACGATTTTACGTTTTTTTCCGAATTTCGGCCATTTTTAATGGAATACATGCTCTTTGTTGAATTTCTCATCATATAGCAAATAAAAACAAATAAGAATATGCTAATCTAATTAAGTGGGCCCATGTTTCTATCTATTGGCAATACATTTATAGGGTGGCAAGCCACCCATTTAAAAGTTAGGTCTACATCAGTTTCTAAGCCCCTGTACAAATGCTCTGATTTTGCTCCAATGGAAAGCCAGTGCCCAAAATTCAAACGGCTGTATTTTCTAAACGCACCATTTGCGGAACTTAAGAATTGGGTTTTTGTGGTCAGTGGGATAGAAACTAACCCACAAACCCAAAAATGTTTTTGTACTTGAGATGTGCATTAAATCTTTGTTAGCTCCTAGACTAAAAGACTGAATGGATGTTCTGACACTCTGATTTCTCTGTACCTCATCCCAACCAGCCTGCTGTGATATTAGGGTTTCTTTGATTTGTTTATGGTATCATCTGGTTGGTGCCTGGCAGAGCACGGTAATTAGCTTTCGCTGACGACCGAAGAACACATTGCTACTTATATGTACGAACGCAGCCATGTATATGTCAACATGGAATGAACCGTAGCACTTTTATTTGGCATGGCTAAATAGAAATTTTCGAGTCACAGAATTTCAAACGCTGATTATATACTACAGTTTGGGTTCGGAGATTGTTTGGGCTACTCGCAGGGTACTGATGGACGCCTCCTTTAACATGGGCCATTGAACTATCCTTTTTGAAGATGGGGTTTTGGCCTAGTGGTTTGAGGCGTGTTGTCCCTTCGTGCTGGCGACTGATGCGTCGCGCGAGGGTCCGTGGGTTCGATTCTGGAAGAAGGACGTGATGACCTTCACCTTGGAAACCCGGTTCTATTTTTATTTTCCAAGATTGAAAAATATAAACTTCTATTATTAGATTTTAATCAGAGACGATCGTCACAATAATATCTGTAGAATGATGGCTGTAAATAAGTGTTTAACGGATATTTCAAAAAAGTTATAAGGACGACGTAATGTATTTTTAGTTGTTCTCTTAGGAACTATAATTGTACATACATATAAATACCACAGATTTTCAATCAATAATTTCGTGGTACTTCTAAATCTTGCAACATGAACTTGAGCATATATATTTTGTCCATTGCGACTTCGTGATCACGGGGTTTATTTGATGCTACACTCACAAACAACACGTCCAATAAAGATGATATTATTCAGCGATTGTGTAAATGTGACGATTATGTGTTGATTTCCCTTGTGGTGACCGTATATTACCATGTTTTGTTCATTTGCTACAAGTGTAGATGGAGCAGTTTCTTCCAACGACGCAATATTTGGTTACGGCAACGTGACAAGAGGTGATCTTGATAGTGATGAGGCTGCAGAGAACGACTTCATTCGACGAATTCTTGAGGTGGCTTTCATTGTAGAAACCTATCTACCAATAGGAGTAGTTTTCATTGGAATCACTGGTAATGCGTTTTGCCTTTTACTTCTTTCTAAAGCCAAGTATGGATCCTCTTCGACCTGTTTTTATATGAAGTCACTGGCAGTTTCGGATTCTACATACCTCATCGCCCAGATCATTTTAAAATCACCGGTGATATGGCTACTTATTGTTCATCACGCTCCTTACTGCGCAAGCCTTTTAGCCATTATATATCTCTCGTCCGCTACCTCAGCCATGTTATTGACATCAATGACCATTGATCGTCTTCTAGCCGTATCTCTTCCTCTAAAAGCAAGAATTCTTTGTCGTATTAGCAGGGCAAAGAAAACAGCTTGGTGCATTCTTATTATTTTAACCATGGCTCACGTGCCTTTTCAATTCATTCGAACGTATACGATACAAGGATCTATCAAGTACGAAGAATCGTGTGTATTTAGAACGGCAAGCAAATGGTCACATTATTATGCAAATTTCAGGTTGATTACGACGTACTACGCACCTCTTATCATCATGACGGTTGCAAACATCAGTATTATCATCATTCTCGCAAGTCAGCGCCGTCACAGGACTAAATTACAGTTGGGTAAAGTACATGCAGACTCAGAGACGAGGCGAGATCAAGACGGCCACATCACCGTGATGCTTCTCGCCGTGTCGGTGTGTTCAATCGTTTGCCAATTGCCAGATCAAGGCGCCAAAATGTTCCTAAGATATTCGGGTATGTTTACCAGAGCACCATGTTCGAAGGCGGTCGAAAAGATCACCAGGTCATGCACAGCACTTTTACTAACGTGCAACTTTGCGGTAAACTTTTACGCATTCACCCTTTCACTGTTGCGAAATTTAGACGTGAATTCAAGGCCATGGTAGTTGGTAGCATAAAGCAATTCTTTTATAGATGAGGCAAGGAAACCGTAAGTCCAAGTTCCATGTTTAATTTCGGGATCAGTTCTAAAATGAGTTTAATATGTTCCGATGAGCAGATGTACGCAGTGTACATTGATCTGAAAAATCAAAACTTTAGTTGCCAAAACTCATGGCCAGCTACTTGTTTATCTCTAGTTGTTTTAATGGGGAACAATGGTTACGTAGACCACGCGAGAAGATACGCGTGGGTTTGAACTTATAGTACACAGATGCCACCTATTATTCATGACGATTCAAGGTGTGATTGGCCGTGCTTGGTGAACCGCATCTCTCGAACAATGAGCCTCTATAGGTGTCACCTCTGCTCTATAAGTCATCATGTGACCAAATGGTGCTCGCCATTTAAATCGACAGGCGTCATTTCCATTCTTTGTGGAAGATAGGAACAGCTTCAGACCATAGCGCAGGATCGTTTCAACAATTTATAGCACAAGGCTATTTCTTGATTAATTATGGTATCTTTCAGTGCAACGGACTTGTTGGGAAATATCAGGTTGTCTATCCTTCGTTTCTCTTCAAAATCCGGAGCTGGGAAATCGTTCCTTTTTTAATCGATGGCATTACCGCTTAAGGCTGCAGTAGCAAGCTGCGATATTTTACAGCTTGGCAGTCAAACGAAGGAATGAATGGATGTTCCGACACTCTGATTTCTCTGTGCCTCATCCCATTCAGCCTGCTCTGATATTAGAGTTTCTTTGATATGTTTATGGTATCATCTCCAGAAATAAAGCACAAAGGCGACACACAAAATATGATATAAAAGCAGAGGTCGTCCTCCAGCGTTTTTTGCAAATGTTCGACCCCAACCGGGGTCTTCTTCAGGCAGGCACTTTCTTGCAAAATGGTATCATCTGGTTGGTGCCTCGCAGAGCACAGTAGGCCTAATTAGCTTTCGCTGTACACCCAAGAACACATTACTAATACATGTACGTAGGCAGCCATGTGTTTGTCAAAAAAATGGAATGAAACGTATCACTTTTATTTGGCATGGTTAAATAGAAATCTTCAACTCACAGAATTTCAAACGATGATTATACTAATTATATCCAAGATTGAAAAATATAAACTTCTATCATTAGATTTTCATCAGAGACGATCGGACGTCACAATAATATCTGTAGAATGATGGCTGCAAATAAGGAAGTATCACAGGGTGGACAATGTCATTCATTCTTTCATTTATTCTTTCTACTCTGTCACATCAAAATCATTGAATTCAACCGTTGGTAGCACTTTAAAGAAAACGATGACAATCTTGATCGTGTCAGTGGTCGGTTTATTTTGTGGTCATTTTTGATGACCACATGCACTTTAGTGCAAAGAAAATAGAAGAATATTTCTCGGCATCAAAATGTTTTGTTCATTTTCAACAAACGAGGAACTGGCAGTTTTTGAGAACGTCACAGTTCTCAGTCATTACACCGGGTGTGAGTTCCACCTGTCCCAAATTGGTGGGTTTTTCAGACACGGGTCTTCCCCGGGCTTGCAAAAAAACCCGGCACGCGCTTACAGCTATTTTCAGTAGGCCTACGTTTCATTAGTTACTAAACACGGCGAGAGAGGTCATCTGTCGCCGGGTTTGATAGGCAGTAATTGCCGAGTTTATTGCGCTTACACCAATCTAAAAGCCCGGGTGACACGTGTCTGAATTGGCCCCGGCGTGCTCGGCGGGTCTAATAGACATGGGGTTTTTCAAACACGGGTCTATTAGACACGGCAAAAATAGGTGTACGCTCAAGAAACCTGGGGTTTCCGTGGGTTTGGGATAGGCGGAAGTATAGATAGAGCTGTAGAATCTGATGCCTCCGTCTTCCCTGATGCACGCCAGTATTTTTCGTCATGGGAGGGTTTGGTCTCTGTAGAGTCAAATTGAATGGTGCCGTACAGTACATTGTTGGAGGGTCATCCTATATCAGGGTGCAGTAGCCTACATGGCAAAATCAAGGCTAACATTTTGCCGATGATGAATGCTGCCGCCATTTTCTTTCTCGTTGTTTCTGTTGCGTCAGGAAATATGGCAGCGGAATCAATCGCCAAAGGAACTGCAATGGTATTGGAATTGTGCTTGATTGAATTTTCTTCAACAATTTCGTCTGTATAGGGAAAGGGCCATGCAGTATTGACCTGAGCACACAGACGAGCTTTTAAAGCACGACTACATGTATATGCATTAGGTTTTGTATCTCGCGACGGCCGACGTAACCTTTGACCTTTAGGCAACTTCGTATATGCATGCTCGACAAGACTGTTCAAATGTATCTATCTGGGTGATCTAAGTTACCAATTGGGCATTGAGACCCCGGGCATTGAGACTGTTGCTACATGTACACATAAAAGAATGAGTTGAAGCATGTTACCTTCCCTGAAGAAGGGTTAGTCACGCTATAACAGCACCTTGACTTAAACTTCTCAAATGATGAACGATATAGCGGCCATTTTTGTTTCGACAGAGTATCAGTCCAGCCGCGGTGTTACCACTGGCTGACTGGCTATATATAGGTTGGACAGGAGGGGAGGGATAAAGAGTCACCAAATGAGTACAGTCGTGCCTTAAGTTGGCAAGTTGTGTAATCGTTGGGATAATATGCAGGGTTCATCCCTCTGACCACGGTTGTTCATGATTTTCACCTGTGCTACAACTGGGCATACAATACTGGGAACCTAGAAACATCCTCTTCTGACAACTCTACAGTATTATGAGCATTCCTCTTCCCTGTACATTTGTACACATGTACGTACATTTTCCCTATAGAAATCGGGAAAATTCGAACTGAAAAATTTGGCCCACACAGAGAAGACGATGTGGTGAGTGAGAGTTTCCCGTATATATGAAAACTTCATGGCATAGGTTTATAAAGCTTCTCGCAAGTGTTTAACGGATATTTCAAAAAGGTTATAAGGACGGCGTAATGTATTTTTAGTTGTTCTCTTAGAAACTATAATTGTACATACATATAAATATCACAGATTTTCAATCAATAATTTCCTGGTATTTCTAAATCTTGCAACATTAACTTGAGCTATTGTGTCCATTGCCACTTCGTGATAACGGGGCTTATTTGATGCTACACAAACAACACGTCCATTAAAGATGATATTGATGGTGTAAATGTGACGATTATTTGTTGATTTTTCCCTTGTGGTGACCGTATATTATAAAAACCTTTTCCATCGGGCGAAGAGATTGTCGAGCAGGCTAACCATGTTTTGTTCATTTGCTACAAGTGTAGACAGAGCAGTTTCTTCCAAAGACGCAATATTTGGTTACGGCAACGTGACAAGAGGTGATCTTGATAGTGATGAGGCTGCAGAGAACGACTTCATTCGACGAATTCTTGAGGTGGCGTTCATTGTAGAAACCTATCTACCAATAGGAGTAGTTTTCATTGGAATCACTGGTAATACGTTTTGCCTTTTGCTTCTTTCTAAAGCCAGGTATGGATCCTCTTCGACCTGTTTTTATATGAAGTCACTGGCAGTTTCGGATTCTACATACCTCTTCGCACAGGTCATTTTAAAGTCACCGGTGATATGGCTACTTATTGTTGATCACGCTCCTTACTGCGCAAGCCTTTTAACCATTATATATCTCTCGTCCGCTACCTCAGCCATGTTATTGACATCAATGACCATTGATCGTCTTCTAGCCGTATCTCTTCCTCTAAAAGCAAGAATTCTTTGTCGCATTAGCAGGGCAAAGAAAACAACTTGGTGCATTCTTATTATTTTAACTATGGCTCACGTGCCTTTTCAGTTCATTCGAACGTATGCGATACAAGGATCTATCAAGTACGAAGATTCGTGCGCATTTAGAACAGCAAGCAAATGGTCACATTATTATGCAAATTTCCGGATGATTACGACGTACTACGCACCTCTTATCATCATGACGGTTGCAAACATCAGTATTATCATCATTGTCGCAATTCAGCGCCGTCGCAGAAGTAAATTACAGTTGGGTAAAGTACATGCAGACTCAGAGACGAGGCGAGATCAAGACGGCCACATCACCGTGATGCTTCTCGCCGTGTCGGTGTGTTCAATCGTTTGCCAATTGCCAAATCAAGGCGCCAAAATGTTCATAAGGTATTCGGGTGTGTTTACCAGAGCACCATGTTCTAAGGCGGTCGAAAAGATCACCAGGTCATCCGCAGCACTTTTACTAATGTGCAACTTTGCGGTAAACTTTTACGCATTCACCCTTCCTGTTGCGAAATTTAGACGTGAATTCAAGGCCATGGTAGTTGGTAGCATAAAGCGATTCTTTTACAGATGAGGCAAAGAAACTGTAAGTCCAAATTTCATGTTTAAGGCTGGGGGCTACCTATGCCGACTTTATTGACGCTCTTTGAAAACAAGCGTCCTAACATATTCATGACAAAAAGTAACAAACTAGCATGCGCTAAAATTACATTTATGTTCGATGTGACTTCCGCTTTTGTGCGAACTCGGAATTCTGGGTAACTTTGAAAGGATGACCCTGATTGTCTCCCGTGTTTTAAGGCCATGTAAATGAAATAGTTGGTTAACATCCTTCGACTCTCAATTGTCTGAGGAGGGCGGGAGGTCTTTTAAATTTTTTTCTTGAGTTTGAGATGCATGTTACCATGGTAACCATCTTGATAAGGCCGAATTTGATTGGATATTGGTTTATGGTGATGTCTGATGCCTGGCGTGAATGAAGAAAAATGTGCAGGTGAAGGGTGCAGGAAGGAAGCAATGTCCATCTAGGGCTTTTTCGGACAATAGCACCGGTTTCCTCCTATCCGACGATCGGTTGGTACCTATTTTCGGACAAAGTTTATTTGACGGAATTTTTGTTTGTTAAGGTCACTGAACACAATGGTGACATTTTTTTAAAATTTCGACCCTTAATTCCCTTTTTCAACCCGGAAGTAAGCCTTTTTCTCGGAAAGTATTAGCCATACGACAATGGGACCACTTGCATTCGATTCTACGGGAAATGTTACATATGATATGTTAATCTTATCAAAATCGACGGACAAAGTTTATTTGACGGAACTTTTGTTTGTTAAGGTCACTGAACACAATGGTGACATTTTTTTTAAATTTCGACCCTTAATTCCCTTCTTCAACCCGGAAGTAAGCCTTTTTCTCGGAAAGTATTAGTCATACGACAATGGGACCACTTGCATTCGATTCTACGGGAAATGTTACATATGATATGTTAATCTTATCAAAATCGGAGAGGGTCGAAATTTTAACAAAAATCCAAAGGGGTATTTTGGATTTTGGATTTTTTGTTAAAATTTCGACCTTCTCCGATTTTGATAAGATTAACATATTATATGTAAAATTTCCCGTAGAATCGAATGCAAGTGATCCCATTGTCGTATGACTAATACTTTCCGAGAAAAAGGCTTACTTCCGGGTTGAAAAAGGGAATTAAGGGTCGAAAGTTTAAAAAAAATGTCACAATTTTGTTCAGTGACCTTAACAAACAAAAGTTCCGTCAAATAAACTTTGTCCGAAAATAGGTACCAACCGATCGTCGGATAGGAGGAAACCGGTGCTATTGTCCGAAAAAGCCGTAGATGGACATTGCTTCCTTCCTGCACCCTTCACCTGCACATTTTTCTTCATTCACGCCAGGCATCATGGGACATCACCATAAACCAATATCCAATCAAATTC
>NMRB01000108.1:438410-479630 GCA_002633025.1 Notospermus geniculatus
ATTACACCGGGTGTGATAAGCCTTAGTTCCACCTGTCCCAAATTGGTGGGTTTTTCAGACACGGGTCTTCCCCGGGCTTGAAAAAAACCCGGCACGCGCTTACAGCTATTTTCAGTAGGCCTACGTTTCATTAGTTACTAAACACGGCGAGAGAGGTCATCTGTCGCCGGGTTTGATAGGCAGTAATTGCCGAGTTTATTGCGCTTACACCAATCTAAAAGCCCGGGTGACACGTGTCTGAATTGGCCCCGGCGTGCTCGGCGGGTCTAATAGACATGGGGTTTTTCAAACACGGGTCTATTAGACACGGCAAAAATAGGTGTACGCTCAAGAAACCTGGGGTTTCCGTGGGTTTGGGATAGGCGGAAGTATAGATAGAGCTGTAGAATCTGATGCCTCCGTCTTCCCTGATGCACGCCAGTATTTTTCGTCATGGGAGGGTTTGGTCTCTGTAGAGTCAAATTGAATGGTGCCGTACAGTACATTGTTGGAGGGTCATCCTATATCAGGGTGCCGTAGCCTACATGGCAAAATCAAGGCTAACATTTTGCCGATGATGAATGCTGCCGCCATTTTCTTTCTCGTTGTTTCTGTTGCGTCAGGAAATATGGCAGCGGAATCAATCGCCAAAGGAACTGCAATGGTATTGGAATTGTGCTTGATTGAATTTTCTTCAACAATTTCGTCTGTATAGGGAAAGGGCCATGCAGTATTGACCTGAGCACACAGACGAGCTTTTAAAGCACGACTACATGTATATGCATTAGGTTTTGTATCTCGCGACGGCCGACGTAACCTTTGACCTTTAGGCAACTTCGTATATGCATGCTCAAGAAGACTGTTCAAATGTATCTATCTGGGTGATCTAAGTTACCAATTGGGCATTGAGACCCCGGGCATTGAGACTGTTGCTACATGTACACATAAAAGAATGAGTTGAAGCATGTTACCTTCCCTGAAGAAGGGTTAGTCACGCTATAACAGCACCTTGACTTAAACTTCTCAAATGATGAACGATATAGCGGCCATTTTTGTTTCGACAGAGTATCAGTCCAGCCGCGGTGTTACCACTGGCTGACTGGCTATATATAGGTTGGACAGGAGGGGAGGGATAAAGAGTCACCAAATGAGTACAGTCGTGCCTTAAGTTGGCAAGTTGTGTAATCGTTGGGATAATATGCAGGGTTCATCCCTCTGACCACGGTTGTTCATGATTTTCACCTGTGCTACAACTGGGCATACAATACTGGGAACCTAGAAACATCCTCTTCTGACAACTCTACAGTATTATGAGCATTCCTCTTCCCTGTACATTTGTACACATGTACGTACATTTTCCCTATAGAAATCGGGAAAATTCGAACTGAAAAATTTGGCCCACACAGAGAAGACGATGTGGTGAGTGAGAGTTTCCCGTATATATGAAAACTTCATGGCATAGGTTTATAAAGCTTCTCGCAAGTGTTTAACGGATATTTCAAAAAGGTTATAAGGACGGCGTAATGTATTTTTAGTTGTTCTCTTAGAAACTATAATTGTACATACATATAAATATCACAGATTTTCAATCAATAATTTCCTGGTATTTCTAAATCTTGCAACATTAACTTGAGCTATTGTGTCCATTGCCACTTCGTGATAACGGGGCTTATTTGATGCTACACAAACAACACGTCCAATAAAGATGATATTGATGGTGTAAATGTGACGATTATTTGTTGATTTTCCCTTGTGGTGACCGTATATTATAAAAACCTTTTCCATCGGGCGAAGAGATTGTCGAGCAGGCTAACCATGTTTTGTTCATTTGCTACAAGTGTAGACAGAGCAGTTTCTTCCAAAGACGCAATATTTGGTTACGGCAACGTGACAAGAGGTGATCTTGATAGTGATGAGGCTGCAGAGAACGACTTCATTCGACGAATTCTTGAGGTGGCTTTCATTGTAGAAACCTATCTACCAATAGGAGTAGTTTTCATTGGAATCACTGGTAATACGTTTTGCCTTTTGCTTCTTTCTAAAGCCAGGTATGGATCCTCTTCGACCTGTTTTTATATGAAGTCACTGGCAGTTTCGGATTCTACATACCTCTTCGCACAGGTCATTTTAAAGTCACCGGTGATATGGCTACTTATTGTTGATCACGCTCCTTACTGCGCAAGCCTTTTAACCATTATATATCTCTCGTCCGCTACCTCAGCCATGTTATTGACATCGATGACCATTGATCGTCTTCTAGCCGTATCTCTTCCTCTAAAAGCAAGAATTCTTTGTCGCATTAGCAGGGCAAAGAAAACAACTTGGTGCATTCTTATTATTTTAACTATGGCTCACGTGCCTTTTCAGTTCATTCGAACGTATGCGATACAAGGATCTATCAAGTACGAAGATTCGTGCGCATTTAGAACAGCAAGCAAATGGTCACATTATTATGCAAATTTCCGGATGATTACGACGTACTACGCACCTCTTATCATCATGACGGTTGCAAACATCAGTATTATCATCATTGTCGCAATTCAGCGCCGTCGCAGAAGTAAATTACAGTTGGGTAAAGTACATGCAGACTCACAGACGAGGCGAGATCAAGACGGCCACATCACCGTAATGCTTCTCGCCGTGTCGGTGTGTTCAATCGTTTGCCAATTGCCAAATCAAGGCGCCAAAATGTTCATAAGGTATTCGGGTATGTTTACCAGAGCAGCATGTTCTAAGGCGGTCGAAAAGATCACCAGGTCATCCGCAGCACTTTTACTAATGTGCAACTTTGCGGTAAACTTTTACGCATTCACCCTTCCTGTTGCGAAATTTAGACGTGAATTCAAGGCCATGGTAGTTGGTAGCATAAAGCGATTCTTTTACAGATGAGGCAAAGAAACCGTAAGTCCAAATTCCATGTTTAACATCTTGACTACTCAAGGCCTCCGGTCACTCCGCCCTTCGAACTACGCTCCCTTCACCCTTGACGACCACCGTTTGTCATCCTGCTCACAGACAGGTCGTTCCATGGACCGCACACATCCCCACCACTGTCAATGATAAATGCGTGTAATCCAATGTTTTGTGAATAAAACATGCATTTTAACGTGTTAGATTATTCTTCATTTTGAGATTTTCATCGATCCAAACCTCACAATGTCCTATCTTCGTCATAAACCGCGCTTTCAGTAACGTTTGGCTGCTTCAGCCGCCACGCTCATGGGCGGCAAATGCGAGCGATAAATGCTACGGTGGTCGGCAAGGGTGGATGGAGCGATAGTAGGAGTGACAGGAAGCCTTGGTTGGGCAAGATGATGTTTAATGTCGGGATCAGTTCTAAAATGAGTTTAAAGCCAGGCGTACATCGCACGTGCGACTGGAATTAACTGATCTGATCAGTCGCTTGTGATGTACGCGCTGTGCGCACATCGCAAATTCAGCAACTGAGTAAAACTAGGAAGGTCAAATCAGTCCTCATGTCCAGACCGCGTACATCGCACTCGCGACTGGCAGCAACTTAGGTAACATCCGGGGCGATGAGACTCGACGAGACTAGGTTTCGTTCAGAAAACCAGCACTGATCAGTGGCAAGTCCGCGCGTACACCGCAGCGACTGAACGAAACTGGGTACACCAACTCGCGGCGGCTGGCAAAATCTCAGTTCTAGCGAGTCGCAAAGGTGCGTACATTCTGGCGACTGATCAGTCGCCTCAAGTTCCAGCAAGACGCAAGGACCCTGAACGCCGCCATGCGGTAAATGCGCGAAGCGCGACCGAACACGCCATCGGGTCTCATGGATTCATACCACCTTAAAGGGCCTCTAGAGGCAGCCCAGCATGGCTGGGGAAAACCCCGGGGGAAACCCAGGTTCAATACCTCGTAATGGTGATTAACGTTAAAGTGGCGCCGCCTAGCTGAAGAACCGGTACTGATAGTAGCCTAATGGCGAGCTGCCTCTAGAGGCCCTTTAAGCCTAGGTCACAAATGCACCGGGCACCGTACAATTTTCCCCACCCAGCGGCTTGTCGTGGATTTTAGAGACTGAAACTCGGATCTAAGATGAATTATGTCGAAATCGTCTCAATGGATAATAAGCGGAAATCAGACTGGATCAAACTGGGCACCGTAGAATTTGGCCAAAATGTCTGTTTTTACTCGCCGTACGGGCCCCGGAGTGGATACATGTATGTGACTGGGGCTTTAGAGACGAGATGAGATAGCCTGACCCAAAATACTTAAATGGGTCTTCTTTGCGGTTTGAAGGCCAAATTTCTTTAAGGTTAGTCAGGCTGTTTAAGTCGGGTGGGTCGTTAAAAGCTTGTGTGGAATAAAATTTAGAGGCGAGAAATAACCGTGAGAATTTGGCGTATATGTCATCAATTTGAGAAATATATATTCATGAGCTTGCCGAAGGTTTCCGAAGTCTGCTGAATACCGCTCGGAACCTGCCGAGTTATGCCGGAAACTGGGGCGAATCGCCGCCATTTTGGATTGACCACTCCGCGAATCTTCACACAAACTTGGAGAAAAGTATGCAACCTGAGGTCGCAATTGTTACTGTTTTGCACGTACTGATACTTAGTACAAGTTGGGAGGTCAACTCTTCCCTTTTATTTCGATCAATTTCTTGTCAAATGTACGCGGACGCTTTTCCAAGGACAGTAGTCAAATTCGTGGAGTAATGATTGGGCTAATCACTACTGAATGTTAGGCCTACGTTCAGTTGGTGTCCTTCAGTTGAAATGGAGAAACTACGGAGGTTTACATGAATTAACGAACACAGGTGAATGCAGTGGATTCACCTTTCCAATTCTTTGGTGCAGACAACACCAGTGCACTCTGCCTTCACAGCACAGGGCGTACAGGGATATATGATATTTTTACCCTCTATTGTATCATGGGTATCTGCCAAAACATTGGGCACATATCCCACTGCCTTGACCTGTTCTCCCTATATACCTTACTTTGTACACAAAGTCCACAGGCCTATTCCGTAACCATACAATGTACCGGTATATGGCTAAAGACGTACACTCTCCTGACACTAGACAGTTGCAAGCTGTCCGGTGTGAGGAGAGGTCCACCTTGGCACTTCAAACATCGCCAGTAGCTCAGTGGCGACCAGTTGTCTCCAGTCGCAAGTGTGATGTACACTAGGCTTTATGTTCCGATGAGCTACTGGTACGCAGTGTACATGTACATACATTGATCTGAAAAATCAAAACTTTAGTTATCAAAACTCTTGGCCTAGCCTACTACTTGTTGTTTATCTATAGTTGTACAATCGATCGGCGTCATTTCCATTCTTAGTGGAAGACAGGAATAGCTTCAGACCATAGCGCAGGATCGTTTCAACAATTTATAGCACAAGGCTATTTCTTGATTATGCTATCTTTCAGTGTAACGGACTTGTTGGGAAATATGAGGTTGTCTATCCTTCGTTTCTCTTCAAAATCCGGAGCTGGGAAATCGTTCCCTTTTTAATCGATGGCATTACCGCTTAAGGCTGCAGTAGCAATCTGCGATATTTTACAGCTAACTGGTCAGAAATACGTGTCTTTGTTCGGGACATTTCTTCCAGCAGGGGTGAAACATTTTGTGACAACCTGCTAGTGTTTCGACCTCTTCGACAACCTGCAGCAAAGGAAATCAACATGGCAGAACCCACTGACAAAGGCCTTCAACAAGAAGATGATAACTATATCCAACTTCTTCTTGATTTAGCATTTCTTTTCGATACCCACCTTACAAACTGTGTCATAGCCATAGGAATCTTTGGCAATCTCTGTTGCCTTGTGCTCCTTTCTCAACCCAAGTACAAATCATCCTCAACGTGTTTCTACATGAAAGCTCTCGCCATTACGGATTCTTTCTATCTAGTTGTGGAAACTATGAAGGAGTACTCTTTCCCCTCAGTCCTCAGTGATAATGCCAAGTATTGCGCACTTTTAAGGGCTCTCGTAAGACTTTCGTCTGCAATGTCAGCTCTCCTGTTGACGTCAATGACTGTTGATCGCCTCATAGCCGTGGCCTTTCCGCTGAGAGCTAGAATCTTATGTAACATTAGACGAGCTAAGGTGACAACGCTTTGTATTTTGATCATTTTAACGCCAGCCCATGTACCTATTCACTTCGCTAACATTTCAGAAGACCTGCACACGTCGTGTCGAGAACAAAATAATGGCCCCTGGGGTCCTTATTATGCCCATTTTAGAATTATCACAAATTACTACGCACCCCTTGTATTAATGGTTTTGGCTAACTTGGCTATAGTCATCGTAATTGGGGTACAGCAACGTCGACGGAGTAAAATGCAACAGGGAGGATCAAGGAATCGGCAGAGGGATGGTCACATAACAGGGATGCTTCTTGCTGTGTCCTTCTCCTCTATAGTCTGCCAAATGCCGAGCCAAGTGCGCAAAAACATAAAGAATTACTCAAGTTTATTCTCAAGGGCACCAAGATCTGTGGCTATGAAAATTTTCACAGGATCATTGACGCGCTTCCTACTCATTGCAAACCATGCGATGAACTTCTATGCATTTACGTTGCCTATTCCAAAATTTCGGCACGAGTTCGTAGTCCTCATGACGACAGGTATTAAGCATAGGTTTCGGCAAGTCTTGGGACATCGAAGAAATAAAGAGAGGTAAAATTGATAAGAAAATGCTCTGAAATAAGCTGTCATCTTTTGTGTATTGTGGGATTATTGACGAAGGTTTCTGAGGGGTTCATAGGCTGAGATGAGGGACATGAGACCGAGAGCAGAATATTTGGTAACGGCAGCGTGACAGGAGGTGAGCAGGAGAGAAAAGCTTTATTCGACGAATTTTCGAGGTGATATTCACGGTCGATATCTACCTCCCAATAGGTATCGTTTTCAGTTCAGATCACTGATGTCCCGACGATGCTTACGATACCAGTATAGGTACGATGAGCAGTGTATATAACGAACGGCAGCCACACGGGGAGTTTAAGAAATGAAAACTTTACGACAACGGTATTTTTCGTACCGAAAATGCAATATATATCGGGTGGCCCCCAAAAAACTGCAACACATCATATATGGCCATAACTTTTACACTTTTTTAACAAATGTCGTGGTATTTCATATGTGATATGAAGCTGTTAATTGTCGCTTGTACTGAAAATTTCAGGTAAATATCTCAAGGCATTGCAAAAATACAGCAATTTTAAAATGAAGAATCAAAATCTGCTGTGCCGAAATCATGCAATTATCTCCGTGCCCCACCGCTGCAAGTGATGGTGCCGCTATGTCCGACTGATACGACATGTGTGAGTCGATTCATAATTGCTGCAAATAACAGGTGGACAGTGAGACTTTTTTACATTCATTTCTTTACAAAATCAACCACTGAGAAGGACAGTGTATCATTTAGCATGGTGATTAGTGATGATCGGGAAGTTATTGAGGCTTCTCATCCGTCCATAACTGCCCTATCGCTGTCACTAAACACCATCGATGCTGAAAACCCGAAAACAGGCCCGTAGCTAGCATAGGGATAGGCCAGTTGTTGAGAAAAAAATTTTTTCAGCAAAATCAAATGGGATAAAAGATCAGAATTGTTTGTGTCTCAGAATGCAGGAAACTGACCCCAAATCGCATCTCAGAGCTTCTAATTTTCAATTTTTTTCTGGGAGACCCCCCCGCAATATAGGTCCCTTTGGCGCTGGAAGGCAAAGCCTACGTCCGGTCAGCTCGTTTGCTCAAAATGCCCCCTAGCGAAAAAAAGCTAGCTACGGCCCTGGAAAACCATTACAGATTCTTTCCATCAGGGCCCAGTTGCACAAAGAACTTAAGTCTAAGAAAAAACTTAAGTCTGAAATGAAGCCATCTGATTTGCTGAAACCTGGTCACATGATGACTTAAGTCAAACTTTAGACTTAAGATTCTTTGTGAAACTGGGCCCTGGTTGTGGAAATCATGAAGCTGTCATCTTTACTGGCGTCAACTCTCAACAAGATGACATTATGAATGGTTCCCGCTCTTGTTTAAGAGGACAGGCATGACAGGCAGCCTGCTCACAGCCACAGGCAGATATATTTCAAATCATCAAGTTTGGCCTTGACCTCTGATCATCAAGGTAATTGCATAATCAAAATGGGCATCCCCATTAACCTAAGTGTGGGTGATATCACGCCTCTATACATGTACCTCTACCATCGGCAGAGATATTTCAAATTATCAAAGTATGACCTTGACCTTGACCTCTGATCATCAAAGTCAATGCATAATTGAAATGGGCATCCTCAATAACCTATGCTCCACCACAGGCAGAGATATTTGAAATTATCAAGTTTGATATATCAAAATCTCATGATATTTCGAACACCCGGGCACTTGAGGCTGAGAATTTTAACACAGTCCAGTCCTTGGATAAGCAGGCATGAACTAAGACTTGTTCCATGTTGCTCAGTTGACAATATGATGGCAAGTTATCTGAAAATATCAAATTTGTGATATCGATATTCCCATGACCCCATCTCAGATCAAAAGTAACCAGTCCATTCGATTCCTAGGGTATGAAAACCCTAGGGTAGAACTTATTTCCATTGCTTTAAGTGTTGGAGGAACCGAGTTATGCCATCAGATAAAAGCGTGACGGATTACATCATGATGGAGGCCTCTGAGATTGAAAATGATTAGCTCATTGGATTACCCAGGTTGACAAACCTAGGGGTAGGATTTGTTTCCAAAGTGTAGCTGTTCAAGGAGATGAGATATGAAGGTGTAACAGACGGACACACAGATGTTGGCATAGGCCTATAAAGGCCAGCGCACACTTGTGCGCTGGCCTTAAGCGATTCGTAAAGGAGAGGAGACAAGGAAATCGTTCATCAAGACTTCATGTTCCTTTTCGAGGTCATTACGTAAGCCCTATTGGAAAGAGATTTCAGTGAACTACGTGTACACATTGGTCTGAAAATATGAAAACATCACTCGACATTTCTTGTTGATCTATAGTTGTTCTAAATCGGTGTCGTTTCCATTCTTAGATGGGTGATTTGATTGTCATTCGATCATTGCATACGAGGACAGCTTTATAAATTTAAATCGCCGCAGGTTATTTCCTGAATAAGCTATCACTAGGCTCTCTATAACTGACTTGCTGGAAAACATCGGCAATCAAGTTGTGAATCTTTTGTTTCTGTCCTCAGCATTACGGTGGAAAACTGTTCTTCTTTCATACATGTACAGTATTACAATGGATGTACGTCTTGAAGGCCTATCATATTAGTGTGAGGGACATTTTCGTCTTGTGCCAAAAATTTTGCGACATCTGCTAAAGCTTCCTCTTGGACAAAGGAAATCAACATGACAGAACCCACTACCAAAGGCCTACAACAAGAAGGCGATAACTATATCAAACATCTTCTTGATTTGGCATTTCTTTTCGATACCCATCTAACAAGGGTTGTTGTTGCCATAGGAATCTTTGGCAATCTCTGTTGCCTTGTGCTCCTTTCTCAATCCAAGTACAGGACATCCTCAACGTGTTTCTACATGAAAGTATTATCCATTACAGACTCTTTCTATCTAGTTGTGGACACTATGAAAGAATCATCTTTCCCGTCAGCACTCACTGACAATGCCAAGTATTATTGCGCACTTCTGAGGTCTCTCGTCAAGCTTTCGTCCGCATTGTCAGCTCTCCTGCTGACGTCAATGACTGTTGACCGCCTCGTAGCCGTAGCCTTTCCGCTGAAAGCTAGAGTGTTATGTAACATCAGACAAGCTAAGGTGACAACCCTTTGTATTTTTATCATTTTAACACCAGCCCACGTACCTGTCCACTTCATTAACATTTCAGAGGACTACACGTTGTGTTCAGAACAAAATAATGGCCCATATGGTGCTTATTATGCCCAGTTTAGAATTATCACAACTTACTACGTGCCCCTTGTATTAATGGTTTTGGCTAACTTGGCTATAATCATCATAATTGGGGTACAGCGACGTCGACGGAGTAAAATGCAACAGGGAGGGCCATCCGCGGGTCGGCAGAGGGATGGTCACATAACAGGAATGCTTCTTGCTGTGTCCCTTTCTTCCATAGTCTGGCAAATGCCGAGTCAAGTGCGCAAAAACATCATAAAATACACAAGTTTATTCTCAAGAGCACCAAGATCTGTGGCTACGAAAATTTTCACAGGATCATTGACGCGCTTGCTACTCTTTTCAAACCATGCAATGAACTTCTACGCATTCACCTTGCCTATTCCGAAATTTCGGCACGAGTTCGTAGTTCTTATGACGGTAGGTATTAAGCATAGGTTTCGGCAAATCTTGGGACATCGAAGAAATAAAGAGAGGTAAATTTGATAAGAAAATGCTCTGAAGTGTCATCTTTTATGTGTTTTGGGATTATTGACGAAGATTTCTGAGGGGTTCATAGGCTGGGATGTGGGACATAAGACCGAGAGGAGACCATTTGGTAACGGCAGCATGACAGGAGGTGAGGTAGAGAACGGCTTTATTCGACGAATTCGTCGAATTATTCACGGTCGATACCTACCTCCCAATAGGTATCGTTTTCAGTTCAGGTCACTGATGTCCCGAGGATGCTTACGAAACCAGGATAGGTACGATGAGCAGTGTATAGAACGAACGGCAATCATACTGGGGAGTTTAAGAAATCAAACGACAAACGTTAACTTTACGACAACGTTATTTTTCGTACCGAAAATGCAATATATAATCTGGTGAATTCGCAGTTATGAAAAACAACGTTGTCGTAAAGTTAACGTTTATCGTTTGGTTTCTTAAACTCCCTATTGTCGCATACGTCAACCTCAGTATGTTCGTCGCGAGCACCGTCACCGGACTGAATGGCCATGTCGGCAAAATAGACACACCGTCTTGTCTAGGCAAGATCAAGATGATCACATTATCAAAATGCTTCTAGCCGTGTCGGTGTGTTCAATCGCCAATTGCCATATCAAGGCACCAAGATGTTCATGATGGTAAGCCTATGTCTATCAGAGCACCATGTTCGAAAAGATCATTAAGTCATCCACACGACTTGTACTAACATACAACTTTGCGATACACTTCTCTGCATTCACCCTTCCTGTTGCGAAATTTAGATGTGAATGCTGAGCCCTGGTACATGTATGTACAGTACATGTACATGCAGTGGAAAGCATAAATTGATTCGTGAAGAAGACAAGGAAATCGTTTGTCAAAATTTCATGTTTCTTTTCGAAGTCAATTATTGAATACACACATAAGCCTAACGGGAATAAGCCTGGTGGCGACAGGCTTCACGAAGTGACGTTCAGATCATACAATGAGAGTGCAGTTGCTGGGGGAATAGTTGTTTTGGACAGCGGAAAAAAATCGATAGCGGGACAAGTCCTTACTTCCAAACAGAGAAAACCTGGTGTGTAAAAGAAAAGAAACGGAGAAAAATTCTTCCACTAACTCATAGCCGCAACCCTGAACCCACTGGGCTACCATCGTACATGTACATCACACTGCTCTGTCTCCTGGCCCCAGGCAGAGGATGTTAGCTGGTTCCACTGGCCTACTCCAGATGGCATTGTGAATATCAATCAGCGCCGCCATCGATGGCCAGAGGAACCAGGCTTGCATAAAGCGCGCTATGCTTATTATGATGACCTAGTTCATACATACACGCATGATCGATGTAGGCCTTCACCGTATACAACAGTGCTCGCGAGTGTACACACCGATCAGGACTGCTCGGCAAAACTGTTCGAATCTTCGTATTTGAATGATCTTCGTTGTCAATTTGGCATGGGGATAGTCGCCACACATAAATAATGAGTTGAAGTATGGTGCCTTTACCTGATACCGGGTTAGTAATGGTATCGCAGCGCGCCGAACTTCTCAAGTGATGAATAGAACGCCGGCCATTTTTTACTGAAGCATAGTGTGCCGCTGAGCTCATGTGATTCAACATGACCAATCAGATGGCGTCCTCAAAAATAACCTCGAAAATTTCTCAAAAAAATCGGTCAAAAAACTCGAAGCCGGTAAAATAATTCAAATTTGTTCATTCGGACCTTTGCACTAAATGATTTGTATACATACATGTATGTACCAAAAGTCTATAGATTACGTAAGAGGAAAAGGGCGAAAAATCGGTGACAAATTTGGTCAATGCTAAAAGCGCGATGATTTTAGTGGTGAGAATGCCTGAAGACCACCTCACCAATTACAATATAGACCTACATGTATGAAAGATATTTCAATGCGCTACGAACGGGAACACATTGTGGTCCTGAAAAAGTGAAAAATTTAGTTGTCAAAACATCACTCAATATATCTTGTTTATCTATAGTTGCTCTAAATCGGTGTCATTTCCATTCTTAGTTGGGTGATTTGATTGGCGTTCGATCATTGCATACGACGGATCGCTGTATAAATTTAGATCGCCGCAGGCGATTTCCCGATTAAGCTCTCACTATAACGAACTTGCTGGAAAACATCGGCTGCAGTCAAGTTGTGAATCTTTTGTTTCTGTTTTCAACATTAAGGTGGAAAAATGTTCTTCTCTCAGTCGAGGATGATTTGGATAATTTACAACCATTACAATGGATGTACGTCTTGTCAGCCTATCATATTGTGTCAGGGACTTTTCTTCCAGCGCGAAAAATTTTGTGACATCTGCTAGTGATTCCGTTTGGACAGTCAACAGCAAAGGAAATCAACATGACAGAACCCACTGTCAAAGGCCTACAACAAGAAGACGATAACTATATCAAACGTCTTCTTGATTTAGCGTTTCTTTTCGATACCCATCTTACAAGGGTTGTCGTAGCCATAGGAATCTTTGGCAATTTCTGTTGCCTTGTGCTCCTTTCTCAGTCCAAATACAGGTCATCTTCAACGTGTTTCTACATGAAAGCACTAACCATTACAGATTCTTTCCATCTAGTTGTGGAAACTGTGAAGGTGTCATCTTTAATCGCGTCAACTCTCAATGAGAATGCCCAGTATTGCGCACTTTTCAGGTCTCTCGTAAGACTCTCGTCGGCAGTGTCAGCTCTCCTGCTGACGTCAATGACTGTTGATCGCCTCATAGCCGTAGCCTTTCCGCTGAGAGCTAGAATCTTATGTAACATCAGACGAGCTAAGGTGACAACACTTTGTATTTTTATCATTTTAACGCCAGCCCATGTACCTATCCAATTCATTAACATTTCAGAGGACCATACGTCGTGTTCAGAACAAACTCCAGGGCCACTGGGTGCTTATTATGCCCATTTTAGAATAATCACAACCTACTACGCACCCCTTGTGTTATTGATTTTGGCTAACGTGGCTATAATCATCGTAATTGGGGTACAGCGACGTCGACGGAGTAAAATGCAACAGGGAGGACCAACGCAGAGGGATGGCCACATAACAGGGATGCTTCTAGCCGTATCCTTCTCCTCCATAGTCTGCCAAATGCCAAGCCAAGTGCGCAAAAACATCATAGTATACTCAAATTTATTCACAAGAGCACCAAGATCTGTGGTTATGAGAATTTTCACAGGATCACTGACGCGTTTACTACTCAATTCAAACTACGCAATGAACTTCTATGCATTCACCCTGCCTATTCCAAAATTTCGACGCGAGTTCGTAGTCCTCATGACGGTAGGTATTAAGCATTCGTTTGGTCGAATTTTGGGATACAGAGGAGATACAGAGAGGGAAAATTCATAAGTGTAGTTCTCCGAAATGATTAATAATATTTGGTAATTGGAATATTTCTGAGGGACTCAACATAATGCTGAGAGACATGAGACCGAGCGGAGAAACGTCACAAAAGGTGATAGCGATGAGGCAGAGGACGACTTTATTCGACGAATTCTTGAATTGGTGTTGATCGTCGATATCTACATGTACACGTACCAAAACGTACAGTTTTCATTGGGATCACTGGTGACGTACATGTACATACGATAACTGGACCGGTATTCGTAAAACTACAACTGGACCGGTATTCGTAAAACTACTTAAGTCAAAGCAGACCGAAGAAGTGGTCCGAACAAGTGGAATTCAATATGCTCCTCAAGTTGTGTGGACCACTCATAATCGCCCTTACACTTGAGACACCTCCAAGGCAGTCTTAACTTAAGTACATGTACATGTACATGTATCATGTATTTGTATTTTATATTTGTCCATAATAAATTGTTACAAATAGAAACATGGACTTTTTTCCTTTTATGAATGAAAATGTACAATGTTCATGTATTTATGGCAACAGTACGGTCAAGATGGGATAACATGACTGCAGCGCCACCTACTAAGGTCAGTTTGACTCAGTCCCAAGGGTGACCTGATTAGGGGGGTTCCACTGCACCTTGCCTAGCTTAGTGGACTACACTTGACTTAAGAGGTCTTAAGATAAGACTTTTTATGAAAACCGGTCCAGGAACTACTGGCCAGAACGAGTAGTGTATATTTCGAACGGCAGGCATTTGTCACATATGTGACGTAGACCTACATAAGTAGGCCTATACTACGAATTTCTCATTATCTTATCCGTCGGGACTGAACATCACCAAAATCATTACTGCAGGGCCGTTAGCATCGTCGCCGGAATGAATTAGCCTATCTACATGTCGGCAAAATAGACACACCGTCTTGGCTAGGCAAGATCAAGATGACCACATCATCAAAATGCTTCTAGCCGTGTCGGTGTGTTTGATCGCCAATTGCAAAACAAGGTATCAAAATGTTCATGATAGGTACTTATGTTTATCACGTCTGATTCTCATCAGTCTATCTGGCCTGACGGCCATCTAGCCTGGTGTGAATCCATCACATTTCCCGCTTCTGAGGAGCTCAGAGCCTCAGCCAATCATCAGTGTGCGAAAGAGAATCGACGTGCCAATCAAAATCCGTGTTACAAATGTGTGCAGGAAGAGAAGCATAAGTACCGAACGGCTATTTGTTTTACGAGTGCTGATTGGCTCGGAGGCTAGGCCAAGTAGGGGTCAGATTCATTTATAATTTATGAGTTGACGCAAAAGATGACATGATTCGGACAAGGCTAAACACGCAGTCGATGGCCTTGTTTGGACAAGATGGTTTATCAGAGCGCCCTGTTCGATGGCGGTCGAAAAGATCATTAAGTCATGCACATGACTTCCACTAACATGCAAATTTGCGATACACTTCTACTCATTCACCCTTCCTGTTGCGAAATTTAGATGTGAATTCACGGCCATGGTAGTTGTTGGTATAGGCCAAGCGATTGGTAAAGGAGAAGAGACTAGGCGACAATCAAAATTTCATGTTTCTTTTCGAGGTCATTATTGAATATACATGTATGTACATACGTAGGTCCTATTTGAAAGAGATTTCAATGAAATACGTGTACACATTGGTCTGAAAATATGAAAACTTGTCAAAACATCACTCGATATTTCAAGTTTATCTATAGTTGTTCTAAATCGGTGTCGTTTCCATTCTTATAGTTGGGTGATTTGATTGGCATTCGATCATTGCATAGGACGGATCGCTTTATAAGTTAATTGCCGCAGGGTACATGTATTTCTTGATTAAGCTACAGGTATCACCAGGCCCCCTATAAGGGACTTGCTGGAAAACATCGGCAATCAAATTGTGAATCTTTTGTTTCTGTCCTCAGCATTACGGTGGAAAACTGTTCTTCTTCCAGATGGGGATGAGTTGGATAATTTACAGCTATTACACTGGAGGTACGTCTTGTAGGCCTATCATATTAGTGTGAGGGATATTTTCGTCTTGCGCCAAAAATTTTGTGACATCTGCTAATGTTTCCTCTTGGACAGTCAACAGCAAAGGAAATCAACATGACAGAACCCACTGCCAAAGGCCTACAACAAGAAGACGATAACTATATCAAACTTCTTCTTGATTTAGCATTTCTTTTCGATACCTACCTTACAAAGTGTGTCGTAGCCATAGGAATCTTTGGCAATCTCTGCTGCCTTGTGCTCCTTTCTCAGTCCAAGTACAAATCATCTTCAACATGTTTCTACATGAAAGCACTATCCATTACAGATTCTTTCTACCTAACTGTAGATACCATGAAGGAGTCATATTTACTAGCGTCAATTCTCAATGAAAATGCTCATTTCTGCGCACTTTTCAGGTCACTCGTCAGACTATTGTCTGCAATGTCAGCTCTCCTGCTAACGTCAATGACTGTTGATCGCCTTATTGCCATAGTCTTTCCCCTGAGAGCTAGAACCTTGTCTAACGTCTGGCGCGCTAAGGTGACGACACTTTGTATTTTTATCATTTTAACGCTTGCTCATGTGCCCTTTCAATTCATTAATATTACAGACGACCACACGTCGTGTTCAGAGCAAAATCCTGGCTCATACGCAGCTTACATGCATTATGCCCATTTTAGAATAACCACGACCTACTACGCACCCCTTATATTATTAATTATGGCTAACTTTGCCATAATTATAGCGATCGGGGTCCAACGCCGTCGACGGAGTAAAATGCAACAAGGAGGGCCAACGACCAGGGATGGCCACATAACAGGGATGCTTCTTGCTGTGTCCTTCTGCTCTATAGCCTGCCAAATGCCAAGCCAAGTGCGCAAAAACATCATACAGTTTTCAAGTTTATTCACAAGAGCTCCACGGTCTGTGGCCATGAAAATGTTCACTAGGTCCTTGGTGCGCTTACTACTCTTTTCAAACTACGCGATGAACTTCTATGCTTTCACCTTGCCTATTCCAAAATTTCGGCACGAGTTTGTAGTCCTCATGACGACAGTTTGTAAGCGTACATGTATTGTTTTTCGCAACACCTTTAGACACCGGGGACGTAAAGAGAGGAGGATTTGATCTCAGACATGTATAACGTCCGTCTTCGATTTGGATAATTCAAGAATATTTCTCAATCTGAAGGGTGAGACTGATGGACAATATTTCGTAACCTGTAAAAAGGTTGTAGCGATGAGACAGAGAACGTGCCCTTTTCAAAGTTGTGCGATACCAGGAACTATTAGAAGTTACGATGAATGATCGGCCTATGAATGTATGATATAGGCCTAGTTTCTTCGAACAGCAAGCATCATGATCTCGAATACATGTATATAGTGGTACTATGCACCGTCCTGTAATCATCATGTAACATTAGCATTATCACCATTCGCAGTTCACTGCCGTTGCTGGAATAAGTTACGGGGGCCAATTCCATAAAAGCATTTTAAGCCTACATGTAGTTGGTAGCTAAACTGCATTGTATCTCTAGTTGCTTGCTACATGTAAGTCCATTCAATAAAACCATTCCAAGCCTAGCAAGGTTCTTAGAGGATCGGTTCTCAAGGAAGGGAAAAATAGGCCTACCTGTCACGGACGTTGTTGCTTTACCTTCAGATTTGTACAGCATCGCCTAGTGCATTTGTATTGCAAAATTCATGTAAAAGCATTTACTAGTCTTTATTCTTATGACCAATATTGAGCATTGTATGTGGAGAAATTCTACTGTCCCCCTATATCAGCAGGTGTCGATAACGCTGCAGTATTACATTGTACGCAACTGGCACCTTCTAATATGTTGGTAGGGATCTTTAACAAGTAGGGGAGAGTGGGGTAAGTTGAGCATAGTAAGGGATATCTGGGAAATGCTGCTTTAAGGCTGGACAGAGCATTCAATCAGTGGTACAGGATTATGCTGCAGGTAGTTGGTTGTGCTATGGGTGAGAGATATTCAGTTCACTGATTGGCATTTCGTGGCAGATGGATGCTGAAAAAAAATTGTCCTTTGGCACAACTTACCCACCCCTTGGGGTAAATTGTGCATAGGGTATTGTTGAGCTACTGATGCACTAGCTTGGTGCAGAAACTAGGCCTACAGTACATGGTACATATATTATAGGCCTAGGTCACTTAAGTACCGGTACCAACTGAGAAAATACTGCGCAGTAGGCCTACTGACCTAAATACCATTGCAGTAGGGATGCTGCATTAAAGTCTGGCATTACTTTTTGGGGTTAAAATCGGTTTTTAATGCCTATTTGTCACACCTCTTCCATCTAGCTGGCATGGCTCCATGGGTGAGGAGGTACTTCTCTCCTCTCTCAATAGATAGCAACACCAGTGCTCTGTCCTGTCTACTTCCTGAGTAATAGGGGGATCCTATTTTGGGATTATTGACGAAGATTTCTGACATGTCTGAGGGTTCAGAGAGCTTGGGGACATGAGACCGAGGGGAAAATACATGTATTTGGTTACGGAAACAGGTAATTTGGTGACACGACGGGAGGCAGAGAAGTGCCGTTTGCATTGGGATCACTGGTAATCTCCCCAAGATAACCACGATACCATGCAGGAGCTACTCACAACAGTGAGTGGTGAATATTTTGAACGGCAAGCATATATTCACATCAAAATACAGTATTCGAATTTTAGTTTGACTAAGGACCAATTACGAACCTACATGTATCATCACCATCTCCGTTGAGAACATCATCAGCGACCTCGCCGGACTAAATTGCATGCAGGCAAAATAAACGCACCGTCTAGGCTAGGCGAGATCAAAATGGCCACATTACCAAAATGCGTCTAGCCGTGTCTGTGTGTTCAATGGCTTGTCAGCAGGGGCAGTCAGCCCGGCTTATTGCCAAAAGATGGCAGGAAATTTAGCAGATCAATACAAAAGGAAATTCTCTTGATTGGTGCTCAATAAAGCATGAATGGCTCCGCTTGAATGGGGAACCTAGCTCATTGCCTCAATACTGGTGTCACTAAGTGGATAAAACTATTGAAATGAAACTGACATCCCGGTCCCGATCAATTTCCCTGACAAAAGGCGTACATTGTATAGGACCTGGTTTCGGTGTGCTGCCCTCTATCGTAACTAGGATCCCCATTGGCTTGCAGTGACATCTATTGGTCAACTGGATGACAGCTCTTATTGCCAAAATCCAGCCAATAATTAAAGCGTTAAAAAGCATGTATGTTTATGGAGCACCTTTTTCGAAGACGGCCGAATTCGTCAGGTCATGCACACCTTTGCCAACATGAATTTTCCCATAAACTTCTACGCACTCACCTTTCCTGTGCGAAATTTAGACGTGAATTCAGGGCATTGGTACATGTAGTACATGTATGTAATTGGTATCATAAAGCGATTCGTAAAGTAGAGGAGGCAAGAAAACCGTAAGTTCACATTTCATGTTTTATTTCGGGATCAGTTCGTAAAAGTGTGTATATGTTTCGATGAGCTGCTGGTACACAGTACACTGGTCCTTAAAAATCAAGGGCCGTATTCAAAAAGGGTGTTTAAGACTTAGACGCGTGTAACTTCGTCAAATGCATGGTGGAAGTGTGTGCATTTAGTGAAGTTACACTGTCTAAGTCGTAAACGCGCGATGATCACCCTTTTTGAATACGGCCCCAAAACTTTAGTCATAAAACATTTGGGCCCGTATTCAATAAGGGTGATCATCGCACGTTTAAGGGTGTTTTGGCCTAATCAGCGTACAAATTCTGCATTACACAGGTTAAAGGCCTAAAAACGACCGCCCGGACGCCCGACCGCCCGACCGCCCGACCGCCCAAACGCCCGACCGCCCGCCACTTTCGGTAATTTAATAACCAGGACTTTCTTCGAAAACCTGGTTAAAAATCAAGGGCCGTATTCAAAAAGGGTGTTTAAGACTTAAACGCGTGTAACTTCGTCAAATGCATGGTGGACACATGGTGGAAGTGTGTGCATTTAGTGAAGTTACACTGTCTAGTCGTAACCGCGCGGTGATCACCCTTTTTGAATACGGCCCCAAAACATTAGTCATAAAAACATTTGGTCTACGATACTCAAACACTTGTTTTATCTAAAAGTGCTGTTCTATTATAACTCAGCGCCATAACTCTTCATAGTGGAAGATAAGAATAGCATCAGATCATTGCGCACAACATCGTTTTATCGTAAAGTACAAGGCTATTTCTTGGTTATACTACATGTAGCTTTCATTGTATTAACGGACTCAATGGAAAGTATCGGCAATCAGGTTAAGAATATTTTATTTCTGACCACAACTTGGAGCAGGAAAACTGCCCTCTTTCATTCGATGGAGTTACACCGCAGTGTCAATCTGTGATGTTTTACAGCTATAACTGGT
Organism: Notospermus geniculatus; assembly: GCA_002633025.1. Taxonomy (NCBI): domain Eukaryota; kingdom Metazoa; phylum Nemertea; class Pilidiophora; order Heteronemertea; family Lineidae; genus Notospermus; species Notospermus geniculatus. The sequence goes on from NMRB01000108.1 coordinate 458,507, forward strand.
CAGAATACGTGTCTTTGTGGTAGGAATTTTTCTTCCAGCAGGGTGAATCAGTTTGTGACATCTGCGAGTGTATTCTCGTGGACTGACGGAAGCAAAGGCGATCAAACATGGCACAACCCACTGGGATACAACAAGAAGAGGATAACTTTATCAAAATTATCCTTGATTTATCATTTCTTTTCGATACCCACCTAACAAAGTGTGTTGTTGCCATAGGATCGCGACTGACGCGGAAAGGATGCGGAAATGGCATAATTTGCTTCCGCAACCCTTCCTAATCTTGTCGGCGCTCTAGTGGACGCCAGCCATTACAGAACGTAGAACAATAGTTTCTAGGCCTATAACCTGTGTAATGCAGAATTTGTACGCTGATTTAGCTAAACACCCTTATTGAATACGGCCCTTGGTCTACGATACTCAAACACTTGTTTTATCTAAAAGTGCTGTTCTATTATAACTCAGCGCCATAACTCTTCACAGTGGAAGATAAGAATAGCATCAGACATGCCAGATCATTGCGCACAACATCGTTTTATCGTATAGTACATACATGTAAGGCTATTTGTTGGTTATACTACATGTAGCTTTCATTGTTATTAACGGACTCAAAGTATCGGCAATCAGGTTGTGAATCTTTTATTTCTGACCACAACTTGGAGCAGGAAAACTGCCCTCTTTCATTCGATGGAGTTACACCGCAGTGTCAATCAGTGATGTTTTACAGCTATAACTGGTCAGAATACGTGTCTTTGTGCAGGAATTTTTCTTCCAGCAGGGTGAATCAGTTTGTGACATCTGCGAGTGTATTCTCGTGGACTGACGGAAGCAAAGGCGATCAACATGGCACAACCCACTGGCATACAACAAGAAGAGGATAACTTTATCAAAATTATCCTTGATTTATCATTTCTTTTCGATACCCACCTAACAAAGTGTGTTGTTGCCATAGGAGAATCTTTGGCAATCTCTGTTGCCTTGTGCTCCTTTCTCAATCCAAGTACAGGTCATCCTCAACGTGTTTCTACATGAGAGCACTAGCCATTACAGATTCATTTTATCTAGTTGTGGGTACAATTAAGGAGTCATCATTATTAGCGCCAGCTCTCAATGACAGCGCCCAGTATTGCGCAATTTTCAGGTCTCTCGTCATACTTTCGACGGCCTTGTCAGCTCTCCTGCTGACGTCAATGACTGTTGATCGCCTCATAGCCGTAGCCTTTCCGCTGAAAGCTAGAATCTTATGCAACATCAGACGAGCTAAGGTGACAACACTTTGTGTTTTTGTCATTTTAACGGCAGCCCATGTTCCTATCCAATTCGTTAACATTTCAGAGGACCATAAATCATGTTCTGAGCAAACTCCAGGCCCATGGAGAGCTTACTATGCCCATTTTAGAATAATCACGACCTACTACGTACCCCTTGTATTACTGGTTGTGACTAATTTGGCCATAATTACCGTAATCGGGGTACAGCGCAGTCGACGGAGTAAAATGCAAGAGGGATACCCAACGAATCGACAGAGGGATGGCCACATAACAGGGATGCTTCTTGCCGTGTGCTGCTGCTCTTTTCTCTGCCAAATGCCGAGGTACGTGCGCCAAAACATCCTAATATATTCAAGTTTATTCACAAGAGCACCAAGATCTGTGGCCGTGAAAATGTTCACTGGGAAATTCACACGCTTACTGCTCTTTTCAAACTATGCAATGAACTTCTATGCATTCACATTGCCTATTCCAAAATTTCGACGTGAGTTCGTAGTCCTCATGACGGCAGGTTGTAAGCGTACATTTCGGCAAATCTTTGGGCATCGAGGAGAATAAAGAAGACGGCAAATTGATAAGAAAATGTTCCGAAATGTAAAATAACCTGCCTTCTAATAATTTGAGTTCAGAGTTCAAATATAGTTGAACAGCAACAATTGTTGCTGTTTTTCTGTGGCTGTTCAACCTGCCTTCTGTTTTGCGATGAGACTGTATCTGAGGCACTCGGCCAATCTCGTACCCAGAGTTCAATGCCACATTAAACTCTGGAAAGGGCTAGACCGGTACTACTTTTCCACAGTGCAAATGCATTGTTGTTGGCGGATGAATTTCTGACCGTTGCACAGCGAATTGCGTAGGGATTCGAAAGAGTTCGTTGTTTTTTCCATAATAAAACATCGAATACCCAACGGAATGTTAAAATAGTAGTAATTTTACAAATATTGGAACAAATTCTAATTTTCGGTATGATTATTTTATCAAATAATTTGTAAAATCGATGAGCACAAGAATCTTGTGCTGGGTTCCAGCCCTTTATTCAGAGGTCTTAGCCAAGGAACGATGGTGGCGACTCCTTCAGATTGGCACTCGGCATGATGCTGAGAGACATGAGGTAGCGCGGAGAATATTTAGTTGCGGCAACGTGAAAAAAGTTGATAGGAAGGTAAAGACTTTATTCGACGAATTCTTGAGCTGGTGTTCATCGTCGTTATCTGTATGAAACAAAAGGATCCGTGGGTTCGAATCTGGTAGGTAGCGATGTCTTTCACCTCAGAAACCCGTTACTATTTCATGATCTTTATGCAACAAAAGGTGCAGTTTTTATTTGGATCACTGGTGATGTAGGCTGCCTACCATCCCAGGAACTATGAGCTGCGATGAGTACTGTTTGAAATGCAGGCATATTGTCACATATTCGAATTCATTGCACGAGAATTCAGCACCGTCGCCGGACTGAAGTACTGTACATGTCGGCAAAATAGACACACTGATTAGGCTAGGCGAGGTCAAATGCATCTGGCCGTGTCGGTGCGTTCAATCGTTTGCCAATTGCCAAATCAAGGCACCAAAATATTGATAATGAGTATGTTTACTGTATGACAGCAATTATTGCTGTCTGAGAGCAATAATTGACTATCTGACAGCAAACTTTCGATAGAAAACGGTCACGTGGAGCGGCGCCTTAAGGCGGTCGAAAAGATCATCAGGTCATGCACATGACGTCCACTAGCATGCAAATTTGCGATACACGTCTACGCATTCACCCTTCCTTTTGCGAAATTTAGATACATGCAGTTGGTAGCATAAAGCGATTCGTAAAGGTGAGCAGACAAGGAAATCATTCGTCAAAATTGAATGTTTCTTTTCAAGGTCAATTACTGAATATGTATAGCTATGGGACATTAAAATATATATCGTGAGAATTTCAGCCTAAGTTACATTTTTTTCAAATATAGCTATACATATAGCTATAAGAAAGACATTTCAATGAGATACGAGTAAACATTGGACTGAAAACGGTAAAACTTCAGGTGTCAAATCATCACTCGATATTTCTTGTTTATCTGTAGTTGTTCTAAATCGGTGTCATTTCCATTCTTAGTGGAAGATTTGATTGGCATTCGATCATTGCATACGACGGATCACTTTATAAATTAATCGCCGCAGGCTATTTCTTCATTATGTTATCAGTCTAACGGACTCAAGTTGTGAATCATTGTTTCTGTTCTCAGCATTACGGTGGAAAACTTTTGTCCTTTGTTTCTGGTGATGATTTGGATAATTTACAACTACAGTGGAAACTCACTCAACGGACACCTCTGCCAGGAGGACACCTCTCTATTAAGGACACCGAAGTTCAGTCCCGAATTGATTATTTCAACCTCTGTAATCAGGACACCTCTCAATTAAGGACACCATCTACCAGTCCCGAAGGTGTCCTTAATAGAGAGGCTCCACTGTATTACAATGGATGTACGTCTTCAAGGCCTATCATATTAGTGTGAGGAACATTTTTGTCCAGCGCCAAAAACTTTGTGACATCTGCTGACGTTCCGTCTTGGACAGTCAACAGCAAAGGAAATCAACATGACAGAATTACCCACTGACAAAGGCCTACAACAAGAAGACGATAACTATATCAAACGTCTTCTTGATTTAGCATTTCTTTTCGACACACACCTTACAAAATGTGTCGTAGCCATAGGAATCTTTGGCAATCTCTGTTGCCTTGTGCTCCTTTCTCAGCCCAAGTACAGGACATCCTCAACGTGTTTCTACATGAAAGCACTATCCATTACAGATTCTTTCTATCTTATTGTGGATACTATTAAGGAGTCACCTTTACTAGCGTCATCTCTCAATGAAAATGCCCAGTATTGCGCACTTTTAAGGGCTCTCAGACGACTTTCGTCGGCAATGTCAGCTCTCCTGCTGACGTCAATGACTGTTGATCGCCTCATAGCCATAATTTTTCCCCTGAAAGCTAGAATCTTGTCTAACATCAAGCGAGCTAAGTTGACGACACTTTGTATTTTTATCATTTTAACGCCTCCCCATGTATCTTTCCAATTCATTAATATTGTAGAGGACCACACGTCGTGTTCAGAGCTAAATTCTGGCCCATTTGTAGCTTATTATGCCCATTTTAGAATAATCACCAGCTACTACGCACCCCTAGCATTACTGGTTTTGGCTAACTTGGCTATAATTATCGCAATGCGGGTACAAAGACGTCGACGGAGTAAAATGCAACAGGGAGGGCCATCAACGAATCGGCAGAGGGATGGTCACATAACATGGATGCTTCTTGCTGTTTCCCTCTCCTCCATTGTCTGCCAAATGCCGAGCCAAGTGCGCAAAAACATCCTAATATACACAGGTTTATTCACAAGGGCACCACGATCTGTGGCTATGAAAATTTTTACCAGGTCATTCTCACGCTTACTACTCATTTGTAACCATGCAATGAACTTCTATGCATTCACCTTGCCTATTCCAAAATTTCGGCACGAGTTCGTAGTCCTCATGACAGTAGGTATTAAGCATACGTTTGGTCAAATCTTTGGACATCGAGGAGATAAAGAGAGGGAAAATTGATAAGTAAGTGCTCCGAAATGTTTAATAAACTCCCTTCCATTTAGGGATTAGATAATTTCTGAGGGACTCAACAATGCTGAGAGATACATGTATGCGATCGATCGGAGAATATCTGGTTGCGGCAAAGTGACAAATGTTGATAGCGATCAGGCAGGGAACGACTTCATTCGAAAGTTATTTCTTGAGGAGGTATTCATCGTCGATACATACCTACCAGTAGGTATAATCGTTTTCAGTTGAGATCACTGATGTCCCGACGATGCTTTAATACGATGGTACCTATCACACCGAAATGTTTTGCATAGTAGCAATGTGTACTAAGCTGCGCATGCGCAGTAGGTCTTGCGCATGCCCATTAGTTGGTCGGCTAAGGCCGGCATTCAAAGGTAGAATCAATTTCTCATGTCCAAACCCACCTCGCGCAGCGTGTTGCTATGACGTGTTGATTAGGATCCACCCCAATCCACTGGTTGGCTCACATGATTATTAGCAGTGAGGTAAGGTGCTGTCAGTGGACGAAAGTTAGATGACTGTAACGCGCAATAGGCCTTGTGTCACTCGTACATGCACAATGCGCCGGTTTGAACCTATGAATAATGATTGATGTGGGCTTGGCCAGAGTAATTTTGTCTCTCCGAGTTCACATGAAAACCGACAGCTTTTTTGGTAGGCAATGAATACATTTGGCAATGGTATCATTGCATAGTTAGTAAGTATAGCTATGCTCACAATAAAGTTGAAGTTGCGGTCGCGCGGATACTAGAACTAATGCCTGATTGAAATAAAAACCTCCTTATTGAGACCAGGTCGCTAAGAATGTATCATGTCAACTGGTTTAAAAGCTTCTTTATCAAGCAACGTTTGTGGGCCTGGTAGAAAACTGCTTGTTTGGTCCCTTCGAAGACAACGCCGTTTGTGGCACGCCCGGATGCCCACAACACCACCACGAGCACTACGAGAGATTTTAGGACATATCTGACAATTTTGTCGCATTCTTATACAGAGTCCTGGCTACTCATGGGCATAATGCATTGCATCAAAGATGGCTGCGCCCATGGCTGGTTTTGCGTACACTAAACATTTCGGTGTGCCTATTAGCTCCGATGAGTAGTGTGTACTTCAAACTGCTGTCACATTGTTACAACAGAAGGCGCCCATACCTCGCACCAATCTGTCACGCCGTGCGCACAGGATTGTGGGTAATCAAGATGGCGTCGGGTGAACTACTTTCTTGGCTGATCATGTGATCCCTCGATCCCTGTAGTTTCTACGATTAAAATACCTGTAAACCTCGCTTATTATGAGATTTGTTACTTGCTATAAAGTTATTCACAAAAAATCTGTAAATATTTTTGCATTATAAACAAAGGAATGTTAAGCCAATAACTTGGATTGATTTTTCGAAGATTCCTACGCTGTGGTGAGGTCGCGGACGTACACCTCGGCCAAATCTGGCCGATGTGATGCGTTCCACGGCTACAAAGGTCTGTGCATAATCAGTCTCGCACAATCAGTCTCGAGCAGCGCAGCCTGTGTGGTCACAATGACTGCTGTCTTGTGGCCACATTTGCGAATTTCCGGTTGATTTTGATGACAGGTTCGTAGTACGGCCGAATCGGTAGATGTCGTCCTGGGTAACGCTAAAGTTTACCCAGGACCAACCTGGGTAACCCTAAAAGTTACCCAGGGCGATCCTGGGTAAACTTTAGGGCACTAAAGTTTACCCAGTTTGAAATTCGCGCACTTTTTCACCTGCGGTCGAGGATCTTCAGTCATATGTCAGTGCACGAAATCCATCAAATCGGCAAAAAAATGGCAGCTGATAACGTCACTCGTGTTGCTGCGGAGGATTTGCAGATGTATTTGAATTTGATCGCATCTTATACACGCTTCCTAAAAAACAACAGGAAGTGACGTAAATGGAGGAGGCTGCCATGACAACCATGCAAACATGGAATTTCACTTTCACACGACTCACTGATTTGGACGCAGTTTCTTGGTAGATTTAAAGATGGCCACCCATTAGTATGTTTCATTAGTATAAAACTAACTTGCCTTGTGGGTTTGTCAATAATTCTACACCAAACTTGACATGCTGTGATTATCTGTATCTTCTGTTATATTGGGCATGTACTGGTGACACAGTGTCCAGTTGGAACATTTCGCCAATTTCGATACCATCGGGCAAAAATGGGCTTTTGCCGGTACGTTGTTGTCCTTTGATTGTCTGGAGAGCCTCTCCTTCTAAACGCCCTGACTTTGGTTGTAATGCAGGGGTGACAAAAATCGGTCTAAACTTGGCAAAAAATCTTACCAAAAACAGCCCCTGCAGGAAGCCTAGGTAGCAGTACACAGTTATCCAGGACCGTCTCACGGGCCTTTTTGGTGAAAACTTGCTTCGGCACACCAGCACAATGCGTATAAAATATGATGTTGATTGATCGAGTGGTTCTCACATGGAACGGAACGCAGTATGAGAGATGGCCATACATATGAAAATATGTGAAAAATTAAAAATTTTTAAGGCAGTGTGCCTAAACACGACCCGAGTCGAAGATTTGAAATGATGTGTAAGAAGCCGACATCGCTGTTGCTCGGTTCGATCATTTCCATTTATTCCTGATATGTATCGTCATATTTTGAACCCACTTGTGTTGTTTTGATGCAAAAAAAAATTAAATTATTGATTGATGATACTCTAAAGTACCAATCAGGTATGACTCCTTCTAAAAGCCCTGACTTTGGTTGTAATGCAAGGATGACAAAAATCGGTCTAAACTTGGCAAAAAATCTTACCAAAAACAGCCCCTGCAGGAAGCCTAGGTAGCAGTACACAGTTATCCAGGACAGTCTCACGGGCCTTTTTGGTGAAAACTTGCTTCGGCACACCAGCACAATGCGTATATGTTGATTGATCGAGTGGTTCTCACAGGGAACGGAACGCAGTATGAGAGATGGCCATACATATGAAAATATGTGAAAAATTAAAATTTTTTAGGGCAGTAGTGTGCCTAAACACGACCCGAGTCGAAGATTTGAAATGATGTGTAAGAAGCCGACATCGCTGTTGCTCGGTTCGATCATTTCCATTTATTCCTGATATCTATCGTCATATTTTGAACCCACTCGTGTTGTTTTGATGCAAAAAAAATTTAAATTATTGATTGATGATACTCTAAAGTACCAATCAGGTATGATTTCATAAGGCGATTGTGCGATGACCATAGGGATTTTATGCGGCATATTTCAACTCGATTCACTTAGTGCATGCACACACCGCCATCTTCCCATGATTCCCCCATGAACATGCCAAGTAACTGGAGCAGGAAATTCTATGGCAAGCCGTTTGCTTCAAAAAAGCGACATCATACTTTTCCAGTTGAGTTTCAAAAAGGGTGATCATCGCGCGTTTAAGACTTAGACGCGTGTAACTTCACTAAATGCACACACTTCCACCATGCATTCACTCTTAAAAAAGCAGGACATTATTGCGCATGCGCTTCCCTCACATTTATCGCTCAATTTCTTGAACTCTAAGCATGCTGTCACCATCGTTGCCTCATTAGCCACGAGGGTTTAGGGGTTATGTCTAGTAGTTTATATATTTCATAGTTCGAATCCCGCCGTAGGCCCTGAATTTTGGGAGAGTTTTTCTTTCATATGTACCTGTTATTAGTACTTGTAACTACCGCATAACGGTCTCTTGGCGCATAATTTTTTAATTTTTGTGTAGCCTGAATGACGAGATGTAGTTGTTTCAATGATAAGATTTCTCTTTTCCGAGGATGACAAGTTAAAAACTTGTCAATTGACAAGATAGACCCTGTCAATTTAAGCATATTCTGAGAACGAGCTCCAGCTTGTCAGTACGACGAGAATTTTTTTAGAGTGTTTGACAAAGTTACACGCGTCTAAATCTCTAAACACCCTTTTTGAATACGGCCCTAGGTCTACCATACTCAAACTCTTGTTTTATCTAAAGTGTGCTGTTCTATTATAATTCAGCAACATAACCCTTCATAGTGGAAGATAAGAATAGTATCAGATCATTGCGAACAACATTGTTTTATCGTTTATAGCACAAGGCTATTGATTATGCTAGATTTTATTGTTATTCACGGACGCAATGGAAAATATCGGCAATCAGGTTGTGAATCTTTGGTTTTTGACCACAGCCTGGAGCAGCAAAATTGTCCTCTTTCATTCGATGGAGTTACCACTTTACACCGCAGTATCAAACTGTGATGTTTTACAACTATACATAACAGGTCAGAATACGTCTTTGTGGGAGGAATTTTTCTTCCAGCAGGGTGAAGCAGTTTGTGACATCTGCGAGTGTATTCTCTTGGACTGACAGAAGTAAAGACGATCAACATGGCAGAGTCCACTGGCATACAACAAGAAGAGGATAACTTTATCAAAATTATCCTTGATTTATCACTTCTTTTCGACACCCACCTCACAAGGTGTGTTGTTGCCATAGGAATCTTTGGCAATCTCTGTTGCCTTGTGCTCCTTTCTCAATCCAAGTACAGGTCATCCTCGACGTGTTTCTACATGAAAGCACTAACCATTACAGATTCATTTTATCTAGTTGTGGGTCAAATTAAGGAGTCATCATTAATAGCGCCAGCTCTCAATGACAGCGCCCAGTATTGCGCAATTTTCAGGTCTCTCGCGACACTTGCCACGGCACTGTCAGCTCTCCTGCTGACGTCAATGACTGTTGATCGCCTTATAGCCGTAGCCTTTCCGCTGAGAGCTAGAATCTTATGTAACGTCAGACGAGCTAAGGTGACAACACTTTGTATTTTTATCATTTTAACGGCAGCCCATGTTCCTATACAATTCATTAACATTCCAGAGGACCATATATCGTGTTCTGAGCAAAATCCAGGCCCATGGACAGCGTACTATGCTCATTTTAGAATAATCACGACCTATTACGTACCCCTTGCATTATTGGTTGTGGCTAATTTGGCCATAATTACCGTACTCGGGATACAGCGCAGTCGACGGAGCAGAATGCAAGAGGGAGAGCCAACGAATCGACAGAGAGATGGCCACATAACAGGGATGCTTCTTGCCGTGTCATTCTGCTCTTTTCTCTGCCAAATGCCGAGCCAAGTGCGCAAAAACATTCTAATATATTCAAGTTTATTCACAAGAGCACCGAGATCTGTGGCCGTGAAAATTTTCACTGGGAAATTCACTCGCTTACTGCTCTTTTCGAACCATGCAATGAACTTCTATGCATTCACATTGCCTATTCCAAAATTTCGACGCGAGTTCGTAGTCCTCATGACGGCAGGTTGTAAGCGTACATTTCGGCAAATCTTTGGGCATCGAGGAGATAAAGAGAGGGCAAATTGATAAGAAAAAGTAGTTGAAATAGTTGAACAGCCACATTTGTTGCTCTTTTTCTGTAGCTGTTCAACCTGCGTTCTGTTTCGGGATGAGAATATATCTGGTTGCTGAGAGACATGAGGCGGAGAATATTTAGTTACGGCAACAAGTTGATAGGCAGGGAAAGACTTTACTCGACGAATTCTTGAGCTGGTGTTCATCGTCGATATCTATCTACATGTAACAAAAGGTGTAGTTTTCATTTGGATCACTGGTGATGTACCAACCATGTCAGGAACTAGACGAGTAGGAGAGACCAATTTTTTCCCAAAACCTGGAAAAAATTAAGGGGTGAACGATTTTTATGTCATTTTATGCATATGACTCTGAGAAATCACATACTAAAAATCCCCATAAATCCCCCTTGGGGAAAAATCTTTATTGAGGTTAGAATTTTTGGAACTGACTTTATCATTGGACCCAAGACAGAGCTTTGTACAGGAGGATGGGAACCGATGTACAACTAATTTATGAGCGGTTGGATTTACACCCCATAAATGTATTACCAATAGATAGAAACATGGCACTTTAGAAGCAGATAAGCATGTTTTTAATTGTTTTATGTTATAAGAAATGACATTTTATGTAAATTAACACAAAATAGGTCAAAATACATAAAAACGCAGTTTCCAGTTACAAAACTAGTTAAAAATTACAAAAAACATGTTTTTTCGATTAAGAGGCACCATGTTTCTATCTGTTTATAATACATTTATTGGGTGTAAATCCAACCGTTCAAAAGTTAGTTGTACATCCGGTTTCATTCTCCTGTACAAAGTTCAGTGTTGGGGCCAACGATAAAGTTTAAAAATAATGCCAATGGCACTGTGCCCGCTTGGCTTGACGCATGGTGGTGGGAATCATCAGCAACCCCATAAAAGCCATTTAGGTACAAACATGTGAACTTGCCATATAAATGGAAGTTTCAAAGCAATAGGTCAAATCATTACAAAAAGAGCCAATTTCGTAATTGCAGAGAAACTCTGACCTCTGCGAGCTTGAAAAGTAGGTCAAATTAAAAATTTGAATACTATCTTATGTCAAATCATCACTCGATATTTCTTGTTTGTCTGTAGTTGTTCTAAATCGGTGTCATTTCCATTCTTAGTGGAAGATTTGATTGGCATTCGAGATCATTGCATACGACGGATCACTTTATAAATTAATCGCCGCAGGCTATTTCTTCATTATGTTATCACTATAACGGACTCAAGTTGTGAATCATTGTTTCTGTTCTCAGCATTACGGTGGAAAACCTTTGTCCTTTGTTTCTGGTGATGATTTGGATAATTTACAACTACAGTGGAAACTCCCTCAACGGACACCTCTGCCAGGAGGACACATCTCTATTAAGGACACCGAAGTTCAGTCCCAAATTGATTATTTCAACCTCTGTAATCAGGACACCTCTCAATTAAGGATACCATCTACCAGTCCCGAAGGTGTCCTTAATAGAGAGGCTCCACTGTATTACAATGGATGTACGTCTTCAAGGCCTATCATATTAGTGTGAGGAACATTTTCGTCCAGCGCCAAAAACTTTGTGACATCTGCTGACGTTCCGTCTTGGACAGTCAATAGCAAAGGAAATCAACATGACAGAACCCACTGCCAATGACCTACAACAAGAAGACGATAACTATATCAAACGACTTCTTGATTTAGCATTTCTTTTCGACACACACCTTACAAAATGTGTCGTAGTCATAGGAATCTTTGGCAATCTCTGTTGCCTTGTGCTCCTTTCTCAGTCCAAGTACAGGACATCCTCAACGTGTTTCTACATGAAAGCACTATCTATTACAGATTCTTTATCTATCTTATTGTGGATACTATTAAGGAGTCACCTTTACTAGCGTCATCTCTCAATGAAAATGCCCAGTATTGCGCACTTTTAAGGGCTCTCAGACGACTTTCGTCGGCAATGTCAGCTCTCCTGCTGACGTCAATGACTGTTGATCGCCTCATTGCCATAATTTTTCCCCTGAAAGCTAGAATCTTGTCTAACATCAAGCGAGCTAAGTTGACGACACTTTGTATTTTTATCATTTTAACGCCTCCCCATGTATCTTTCCAATTCGTTAATATTGTAGAGGACCACACGTCGTGTTCAGAGCTAAATTCTGGCCCATTTGTAGCTTATTATGCCCATTTTAGAATAATCACCAGCTACTATGCACCCCTAGTATTACTGGTTTTGGCTAACTTAGCTATAATTATCGCAATGCGGGTACAAAGACGTCGACGGAGTAAAATGCAACAGGGAGGGCCATCAACGAATCGGCAGAGGGATGGTCACATAACATGGATGCTTCTTGCTGTTTCCCTCTCCTCCATTGTCTGCCAAATGCCGAGCCAAGTGCGCAAAAACATCCTAATATACACAGGTTTATTCACAAGGGCACCACGATCTGTGGCTATGAAAATTTTTACCAGGTCATTCTCACGCTTACTACTCATTTGTAACCATGCAATGAACTTCTATGCATTCACCTTGCCTATTCCAAAATTTCGGCACGAGTTCGTAGTCCTCATGACGGTGGGTATTAAGCATACGTTTGGTCAAATCTTTGGACATCGAGGAGATAAGAGAGGGAAAATTGATAAGTAAGTGCTCCGAAATGTTTAATAAGCTCCCTTCCATTTAGGGATTAGAGATAATTTCTGAGGGACTCAACAATGCTGAGAGATATGCGATCGATCGGAAAATATCTGGTTGCGGCAACGTGACAAATGTTGATAGCGATCAGGCAGGGAACGACTTCATTCGAAAGTTATTTCTTGAGGAGGTATTTATCGTCGACCACGACCATGACGACAGACACCGTGCAATGAGGAATTTTCGTGTGTTGCTACATTGAAAACACACCAATTTCAACCTCGACCGCAGGTGAAAAAGTGCACGAATTTCAAACTGGGTAAACTTTAGTGCCCTAAAGTTTACCCAGGATCGTCCTGGGTAGCTTTTAGGGCTACCCAGGTTGGTCCTGGGTAAACTTTAGGGATACCCAGGACGACATGCTTCTGCCTGGAAACGGCTTCTGCCCATTACCTTGGTTCTGGCTCACATAGAACCATAATTCAAGTGGCGATACCTAGGTTTTCGGGTACCACCAATCGAATGATGGCATTGTCAATGATGTCACATGGCCGCCATATTGAATTTAAAGATGGCCGCCATGCTTCTGCTTAGAAACAGTTTCTGCCATTAACTTTGGTTCTGGCTCACATAGAACCATAATTCAAGTGGCTATACCTAGGTTTTTGGGTACGGGCAATCAAATGATGGCACTGTTGATGACGTCGCAGGGGTGCCACATCGGATTTAAAGATGGCCACCCATTAGTATGTTTCATTAGTATAACACTAACTTGCCTTGTGGGTTTGTCAATAATTCTACACCAAACTCGACATGCTGTGATTACCGTATCTGTATCTTCTGTTATATTGGGCATGAACTGGTGACACAGTGTCCAGTTGGAACATTTCGCCAATTTCGATACCATCGGGCAAAAATGGGCTTTTGCCGGTACATTGTTGTCCTTTGATTGTCTGGAGAGCCTCTCCTTCTAAAAGCCCTGACTTTGGTTGTAATGCAGGGGTGACAAAAATCGGTCTAAACTTGGCAAAAAATCTTACCAAAAACAGCCCCTGCATGAAGCCTAGGCAGCAGTACACAGTTATCCAGGACAGTCTCTCGGGCCTTTTTGGTGAAAACTTGCTTCGGCACACCAGCACAATGCGTATATGTTGATTGATCGAGTGGTTCTCACAGGGAACGGAACGCAGTATGAGAGATGGCCATACATATGAAAATATGTGAAAAATTAAAATTTTTTAAGGCAGTGTGCCTAAACACGACCCGAGTCGAAGATTTGAAATGATGTGTAAGAAGCCGACATCGCTGTTGCTCGGTTCGATCATTTCCATTTATTCCTGATATCTATCGTCATATTTTGAACCCACTTGTGTTGTTTTGATGCAAAAAAAAATTAAATTATTGATTGATGATACTCTAAAGTACCAATCAGGTATGATTTCATAAGGCGATTGTGCGATGACCATAGGGATTTTATGCGGCATATTTCAACTCGATTCACTTAGTCCATGCACACACCGCCATCTTCCCATGATTCCCCCATGAACACGCCAAGTAACTGGAGCAGGAAATTCTATGGCAAGCCGTTTGCTTCAAAAAAAGCGACATCATACTTTTCCAGTTGAGTTTCAAAAAAGGTGATCATCGCGCGTTTAAGACTTAGACGCGTGTAACTTCACTAAATGCACACACTTCCACCATGCATTTGACAATGTTACACGCGTCTAAATCTCTAAACACCCTTTTTGAATACGGCCCTAGGTCTACCATACTCAAACTCTTGTTTTATCTAAAAGTGTGCTGTTCTATTATAATTCAGCAACATAACCCTTCATAGTGGAAGATAAGAATAGTATCAGATCACTGCGAACAACATTGTTTTATCGTTTATAGCACAAGGTTATTTCTTGATTATGCTAGATTTTATTGTTATTAACGGACGCAATGGAAAATATCGGCAATCAGGTTGTGAATCTTTGGTTTTTGACCACAGCTTGGAGCAGGAAAATTGTCCTCTTTCATTCGATGGAGTTACCACTTTCAACCGCAGTATCAATCTGTGATGTTTTACAACTATACATAGGCCTAACAGGTCAGAATACGTGTCTTTGTGGTAGGAATTTTTCTTCCAGCAGGGTGAAGCAGTTTGTGACATCTGCGAGTGTATTCTCTTGGACTGACAGAAGTAAAGACGATCAACATGGCAGAGTCCACTGGCATACAACAAGAAGAGGATAACTTTATCAAAATTATCCTTGATTTATCACTTCTTTTCGACACCCACCTCACAAGGTGTGTTGTTGCCATAGGAATCTTTGGCAATCTCTGTTGCCTTGTGCTCCTTTCTCAATCCAAGTACAGGTCATCCTCGACGTGTTTCTACATGAAAGCACTAACCATTACAGATTCATTTTATCTAGTTGTGGGTACAATTAAGGAGTCATCATTAATAGCGCCAGCTCTCAATGACAGCGCCCAGTATTGCGCAATTTTCAGGTCTCTCTCGACACTTGCCACGGCACTGTCAGCTCTCCTGCTGACGTCAATGACTGTTGATCGCCTTATAGCCGTAGCCTTTCCGCTGAGAGCTAGAATCTTATGTAACATCAGACGAGCTAAGGTGACAACACTTTGTATTTTTATCATTTTAACGGCAGCCCATGTTCCTATACAATTCATTAACATTCCAGAGGACCATATATCGTGTTCTGAGCAAAATCCAGGCCCATGGACAGCGTACTATGCTCATTTTAGAATAATCACGACCTACTACGTACCCCTTGCATTATTGGTTGTGGCTAATTTGGCCATAATTACCGTACTCGGGATACAGCGCAGTCGACGGAGCAAAATGCAAGAGGGAGAGCCAACGAATCGACAGAGAGATGGCCACATAACAGGGATGCTTCTTGCCGTGTCATTCTGCTCTTTTCTCTGCCAAATGCCGAGCCAAGTGCGCAAAAACATCCTAATATATTCAAGTTTATTCACAAGAGCACCGAGATCTGTGGCCGTGAAAATTTTCACTGGGAAATTCACTCGCTTACTGCTCTTTTCGAACCATGCAATGAACTTCTATGCATTCACATTGCCTATTCCAAAATTTCGACGCGAGTTCGTAGTCCTCATGACGGCAGGTTGTAAGCGTACATTTCGGCAAATCTTTGGGCATCGAGGAGATAAAGAGAGGGCAAATTGATAAGAAAAAGTAGTTGAAATAGTTGAACAGCCACATTTGTTGCTCTTTTTCTGTGGCTGTTCAACCTGCGTTCTGTTTCGGGATGAGAATATATCTGGTGCACTCAGCAATATGCTGAGAGACATGAGGCGGAGAATATTTAGTTACGGCAACAAGTTGATTAGGCAGGGAAAGACTTTACTCGACGAATTCTTGAGCTGGTGTTCATCGTCGATATCTATCTACATGTAACAAAAGGTGTAGTTTTCATTTGGATCACTGGTGATGTACCAACCATGTCAGGAACTAGACGAGTAGGAGAGACCAATTTTTTTCCCAAAACCTGGAAAAAATTAAGGGGTGAACGATTTTTATGTCATTTTATGCATATGACTCTGAGAAATCACATACTAAAAATCCCCATAAATCCCCTTTGGGGAAAATTTTTTATTGAGGTTAGAATTTTTGGAACTGACTTTATCATTGGACCCAAGACAGAGCTTTGTACAGGAGGATGGGAACCGATGTACAACTAACTTTCGAGCGGTTGGATTTACACCCCATAAACGTATTACCAATAGATAGAAACCTGGCACTTTAGAAGCAGATAAGCATGTTTTTAATATTGTTTTATGTTATAAGAAATGACATTTTATGTAAATTAACACAAAATAGGTCAAAATACATAAAAACGCAGTTTCCAATTACAAAACTAGTTAAAAATTACAAAAAACATGTTCTTTCGATTAATAATATAATATCCAAAGAAATAGCACTAAAATTGACACACAACGTGATAATATACAGGATAATATACACAACGTGATAATATCTTAATCTTTCGATTAAGAGGCACCATGTTTCTATCTGTTTGTAATACATTTATTGGGTGTAAATCCAACCGTTCAAAAGTTAGTTGTACATCCGGTTTCATTCTCCTGTACAAAGTTCAGTGTTGGGGCCAACGATAAAGTTTAAAAATAGTGCCAATGGCACTGTGCCCGCTTGGCTTGACGCATGGTGGTGGGAATCATCAGCAACCCCATAAAAGCCATTTAGGTACAAACAAGTGAACTTGCCATATAAATGGAAGTTTCAAAGCAATAGGTCAAATCATTACAAAAAAAGCCAATTTCGTAATTCCAGAGAAACTCTGACCTCTGTGACCTTGAAAAGTAGGTCAAATTAAAAAATTTAATACTATCTTATGTATCATTATTAGGTATACCCATGAAAAAAATTTGACAAAAATCCATCTCTTGATTAGGGAGAAATAGCACTTTCATTGATTTTGGTCTTGGCCCCCCTAGTGGCAAAGTTAAGAATCAGATTTCACCGAAATTGTGTGTGTAAGTTGCTATAACCAAGAGGTACATGAGTACAAAGTTTCAACACAATAGTTCAAACCATTATCAAAATATAGCCCTTTGAAATTTTTCACAAAACGCCCCCTGGGGGCCAAAATAGGAATCCAACCGCACTCAAAATCGAACTCTACCTAGATCTTAGGCCCATATATACACCCACCAAAGACCAAAAAGATCCGTCAAAAAATAAAGGCGCCAGAGCGCTAACAAACCAAACGTTTACGGACGTACCGCCGTACGTACTAACGCACGACAGACCACCACTAAATGACCCCAACCACAGCATAAGCCCTGCTGGGCCTTGCGGCCAAGCGGGCTAAAAAGCGTGTAAATTTTTTTCCCCAAGTGGGATTGATGGGGATTTTTACTATGTGATTGAGGAGTCTTCAACAGACATAGTGACACATGTTTCATTTATGCTTAAATTTTTTCTGGGTTTAACCCTTCTTCTACCCGTCTAAACTACCAGCTGCGATGAGTGCTGTTTGAACGGCAGGCATATTGTCACATATTCGAATTCATTGCACGAGAGTTCAGCACCATCGCTGGACTGAAGTATATGTCGGCAAAATAGACACACCGATTAGGCTGGGCGAGATCAAAAAATGCATCTAGCCGTGTCGGTGGGTTCAATCGTTTGCCAAATCGTTTGTCAATCAAGGCACCCAAATATTGATGATGAGTGTGTTAAAGCTGACGTGGCCGAACAAAAAGCCCCCATGCGACGAGCAAGAGAATTGCAAACGCCCTGCAGACACCTCAAACAAAGGCTCAGAACATGATATACCCCATGACACCAGGAGGGCGCCACCGTATTTGTCTTCAGGCAACAGAGCTGTCAACATCTCCGCATACCTCTTACACTACTCAAGGAAAAAAACATCACCATTATCATCATTGGACGGTATGTTTAACGTCGTCGCCTGACTTAGTTACATGTCGGCAAAATAGACACACCGACTAGGCCAGACAAGATCAAGATGGCATGTCACCAAAATGCTTGTGTTCTATCATTTGCCAGTTCGAAGTCAAGGTAGCAAAATGTTCAGAAGATATTCGGGTATGTTTACCAGAACACCTTTCTCGTAGGAGATCGAAAAGATCATCAGATCATGCACGGCACGTTTACTAACATGCAACTTTGCCATAAACTTTTACGAATGCACCCCTCCCTGTTACGAAATCTAAACGTGAATTCAAGGCAATGTACAATGTAGGTTGCACAAAGTGATTCTTAAAGTAGAGCAGGCAAGGAAATCGTTAGTCAAAATTTTTATGTTTCTTTTCGAGGTCAATTTCTCAATATACCTACATGTATAAGAACTTAAATTTCAATGAGATACGGGTAAACATTGGCCTGAAAAAGTGAACACTTTAGTTGACAAAACATCACTCGATATTTCTTGTTTATCTATAGTTGTTCTAAATCGGTGTCATTTCCATTCTTAGTTGAAGATATGATTGGCATTCGATCATTGCATCCGTATCGCTTTATCGCCGCAGGCTATTTTTTGATTATGCTATCACTGTAACGGACTTGCTGGAAAACATCGGCTGCAATCAACTTGTGATTAAAATCTTTTGTTTCTATTCTCAACATTTATGCGAGAAACGGTTCTTCTCTCAGCCGAGGATGACTTGGATAATTTACAGCTATTACAATGGATGTACGTCTTGAAGGCCTATCATATTAGTGTGAGGGACATTTTCTTCCAGCGCCAAAAAATTGTGACATCTGCTAATGTTTCCTTTTGGACAGTCAACAGCAAAGGAAATCAACATGACAGAACCCACTACCAATGACCTACAACAAGAAGATGACAACTATATCAAACGACTTCTTTATTTAGCATTTCTTTTCGATACCCACCTTACAAACTGCGTAGTAATCATAGGAATCTTTGGCAATCTCTGTTGCCTTGTGCTCCTTTCCCAGTCCAAGTACAGGACATCCTCAACGTGTTTCTACATGAAAGCACTATCCGTTACAGATTCTTTCTATCTTATTGTGGTTACTATTAAGGAGTCATCTTTGGTAGCGTCAATTCTCGATGAAAATGCCATGTATTGCGCACTTTTAAGGTCTCTCGTAAGACTATCGTCCGCATTGTCAGCTCTCCTGCTGACGTCAATGACTGTTGATCGCCTTATAGCCGTAGCCTTTCCGCTGAAAGCTAGAATCTTATGTAACATCAGACGAGCCAAGGTGACGACACTTTGTCTTTTTATCATTTTAACGTCTGCACATGTACCTATACAGTTCTTTAATATTGCAGAGGACCACACTACGTGTTCAGAGCGAAATAATGGCCCATACGCTGCTTATTATGCCCATTTTAGAATAACCACCAGCTACTACGCACCCCTGGTATTACTGGTTTTGGCTAACATGGCTATAATCATCGCAATTCGGGTACAACGACTTCGACGAAATAACTTAATGCAGCAAGGAGGGCAGACGAATCGACAGGGAGATGGTCACATAACGGGGATGCTTCTTGCTGTATCCCTTTCCTCCATAGTCTGGCAACTGCCGAGCCAAGTGCGCAAAAACATCCTATATTACTCAAGTTTATTCACAACAGAACCAAGATCTGTGGGCGTGAAAATTTTCACAGGGTCACTGACGCGTTTACTACTCAATTCAAACTATGCAATGAACTTCTATGCATTCACCTTGCCTATTCCAAAATTTCGACACGAGTTCGTAGTCCTCATGACGGTAGGTATTAAGCATTCGTTTGGTCAAATTTTTGGATATCGAGGAGATAAAGAGAGGGAAAATTGATGAGTGTAGTTCTCCGAAATGATAATAAGTTGTCTTCTATTTGGTGTTGGAATATTTTCTGAGGGACTCAACATAATGCTGAGAGACATGAGACCGAGCGGAGAAACGTCACAAAAGGTGACAGCGATGAGGCAGAGGACGACTTCATTCGACGAATTCTTGAATTGGTGTTGATCGTCGATATCTACATGTACACGTACTAAAACGTACAGTTTTCATTGGGATCAATGGTACTTAATACGATACCTGGACCGGCATTCGTAAACTTCTTAAGTCAAAGCAGACCGAAGATATACACTCTTAAGTAAAGTGGTCCGAACAAGTGGAAGTTGTGTGGACCACTCATAATCGCCCTTACACTTGAAACACACCTCCAAGGCAGTCTTAACCCTTAAGCTGCCTTTACCAGACATCCGGAATACGGTATAGGGATGCGGAATCCTCGGCGGAAGCGGTATGTTGTATGCGAAAATGCATTGCGTTTTCTGCTTCCGCGTTCCGCAATCCGCATTCCGCGTGTCAGCTAAACGTAGCTTTCCGGATGTCGGGTAAACGCAGCTTCATGATACCATACTCGCATTTTGGCGAGTGTGGCCTGTACCACACACCCTCGGAAATTCAAACTGACATAGAATCGTAACCAGTGGACCGATTGATGTTCTCTTTGCACATTTTTTAATGCGAGACTCCCCCGCCCCTCTGAATACGCGATTTTGCTCTGTTTGAAGAAACCTCGGTAAAATTGCGTTTTAACGTGTGTCCTGGGGTCCAGATTGACTGACTGCAAAGTGCAAATCTGACTCGTTGTGACAAAATGGCTATATCTCCGGAACGGAAGCAGCTACGAAGACGCGACTAGCGCCAAAGGAAGGAGGAGAAAAAAGTAGCTTCAATTTGGCCAATTTTTAGACGCATAGAGCA